>CAIGRP010113176.1:0-14631 GCA_903798385.1 Fraxinus cuspidata | reverse complement strand
AAAATAATTTTACTCGTAAACTCAAAACTTTCCCTTTTTTTAACTACACATTCTCTGAAAAATCACTATTAGAAAATTTATTTTTGCAAAAAATGGGACTCAAACATAGCGGTATCAACTAAGATGGTTAAGCTTCCCACCAAACTTCTAGTCTTTACTTTCTGGCTTTAATTCTATTCCCCAAACTCTTCCAAGAAATGCCAAAATTTGTCACCAACCTTCAAGGACGAGAACAGAAAATGGAGTAGAAAATACGTAATTTCATAATATTTCATTAGACCAATTCCATTCCAACAGAAGCTTCTATTTGTTTGAAAAACTGCACGACTAGTTTCTCGTCATATCACGTCAAAGAAAGTTCATTAATCAATTATGTCGTCCAAAACTTTGAATTTTTAAGCCATCCCCCTCCAACATGAACTTGGCTTATTCCAATTTTTTTTGTTGAATCTCCTCTCTCTCTCTCTATCTCTCTGTGAGAAAAAATGCATCCAAAACTCAACCAGAGATATTTTCTCCTCCTCATAAGCCTCGTTTTAATCCTTTACATCCCGGATTCCTTGTGTCAAAATGTTGGGGAATATGCAACCTGTGGTGCTCCATATCGATGTGGCGACATCCAAAACATAACTTATCCTTTCTGGGGAGGGAGTAGGCCGGATTATTGCGGTTTTTCAGGCTTCCAGTTGAATTGCCAAGGCGATGTCGCGTTACTTAATATCTCGTCAACCCAATACCGTGTCCTGGAAATCAATAACACCACACACACTCTCAAGGTTGCTAGAGAGGATTTATGGAACACCACATGTCCCAGATTTCTTTACAACACAACCATAGATTTAAACCTCTTTACGCCTTCTCCTGGTTACAGGAACGTTACTATATACTACGGTTGCTCCCTTAACGGAGAGCCTATACAGCTCCCTAGCCAGTTCAGTTGCGATGTGAATGGCACCAATACTGAAAGTTTCTACGTGATAGGGGATGATACTGCCCCTGGGAATCTTATCACATGTAACAATAATATATATGTTCCCATCAATCAGAGTTTGTTGGCACTTCCAACTGCATCAGCTACTCGTCTTCTTCAGGATGCTTTTGTCAGAGGGTTCTCGTTGCAGTGGGAGGCGAATAATAGGATTTGCCAGAATTGCATCGGGTCAGGTGGGCTGTGCGGGACTAATCGGGTTTCTGGCTCCTTTGCTTGTTATTGTGCTAATAGAACTTCTGCACTAACTTGCAACGATGCTCCAACTGGGAACGGTACGTGATTTTAAACTTTTTTCGCATTTTTAATTACGAAACAGTGTATGCGTCTCGTCAAACTTTTCCGAGTTTTCAACGAATAATTTTTATCAACTCTTCAACCTATTATAATTCTTCTGAAATCGACCTTCCATATTCATGGTTTCACTCCTAGATTCCATGCGTGCTTTAAAGATCTATTATATATCCTTTACCTTCCCGGCTTCACTTACTTTTCTATTTCTCTAATTTGCATTGATCCTTCTTAGTATATTTTCTCTCTTTTATTTTTTTCAATTTTCATTTTTAGGGTCTGTTTGTTGTATATTTTCTTAGAATAGATTTTGTGACAAATAAATTTTTTTATGAATGTGTGATTAAAAAATGCGATTGAAATTGCATTTGAAAAATTAATTTAGAAAATCTGTATCAAATCAGGACCAAGTCTCTACCAATTATTTGGCAACTATAAATAATGCGGGCACTTCATTAATATCAATCACTGTTCATCAGAAGTAACTTTTGGAATAAAAATGGACAAGTTTTTATTAATAATTCATTTCTAGCAAATTCTAAACCTAATCCTGTCCTCATATCAAAAATTATGGGCAATCAAGTCAAAACAGACATTGATTAACACAATATCCACAGTCCACTCGCCTAATCTTTTTAATCATTTTCATAATATTTTCATTAGCCTCCCAAACAGTTCCTTAGTCACCAAAGGCAGTACTGAATTTTTTTTGGGGTAATTAGCGCATAATATTCCCACCTTTCATTGTTATTGTGGAAAACGTCTATACATTGCATTTTTTGGCATTTTCACTCTTATTTTCACATTTCATCGCGCAAAATGTCATTTTCACATATTTTCTTAATTAAAATTAATGAAATGACGAATATACCCCTCTTTTTTAAATAAAACAAAAAGAAAAAGAAAAAAATAATTACAATCATAGTCCCTTTATTTTAAAAGGCGCAAATAAATCACAAATAAATTATTAAAAAGGTAATTAGTACATAATGTCTCTATCTTTCACTGTTATTGTGAAAATGTCTCTACCGTACATTTTCTTTTGGCATTTTCACCCTCAATTACACATTTGATTGCGCAAACCATCATTTCTATCCAATTTCCTAATAAAAAGATGTGAAATAACGAATATACCATCATATTTAAATAAAAAATATATTTTCTTAATTTCTAATTCTTTAATCATTTATTTGGGACTCGTTTTTTTTTTAATTTTTAAATAAATTTAATTAGGACTCTTTTGCACTTTTTTTAAAAAAAATTAAATAATTTATTGGGGACTTGTTTGCACTTTTTTTAAAAAAATGAGACTATGATTACAATTAATTCTTTAGTTTTTTTTAAAAAAATAAGAGTGTATATTCGTCATTTCACAACTTTTTATTGAGAAAATTGATGAAAATTGATATAAATGATGATTTGCGCAATCAAATGTATAATTAAGGGTGAAAATATCAACAAAAATGAAAGGTAGGGACTTTTTCGCAATAACTGTGAAAGATATGAATATTATGTAGTAATTACCATTTTAACAATTTATTTGTGACTTATTTGAGCTTTTTTAGAAAAAATTGGGACTGTGGTTGCAATTAGTTTTTTCTTGCGCAAAAAGTCATTTTCACCTATTTTTGCGCAATGAAATGTGAAAATAAGAGTGAAAATGCCAAAAAATGAAAGGTAAGAACGTTTTCTACAATAATAATAAAAAGTTATGATATTATGTGTTAATTACCCTTTTTGCCGAATGTTCAAAAAGAGAGCTCTGAACGTTCAACTACGCCTCTCTCTCTCTCCCCATCTCTTGTAAATTCAGTATCATCATCATCATGAATTTTGAATACCGTTTTGCAGATGGCCCGAATCCAGATTTCTATATTTATTTTATTTTATTTTCCCACCATTTGTCAAAGCATTTGCGTTTCTTCTTTCTTACAACTGCAATTTGATGCTGGACTTCATCCATCCATCCATCCATCCATCCCTTCAATAGTCCTCGAGAATTATTCCAGTCTGTTCTTTTACCTCTTGTCATCTTGTCTGAACACCGTATTCTAATGACGGATGGTGAGCTAATATTTTTATGGGAACTGTTACACATGATACCAACCATGAAATCCATTTTCCATCGATGGTATTTACATTATGTTTTACATAATAATAATGTGTCAAAATGTAAGTGAAGAACTTATTTGATTGATAAGATTTTGATCCAATTAAATTTCGTCACATCATCTGTTGGTAAATCATTATGTAAATTGTTATTTACATGTAGCACAACCCTACGAGTAATCATATGTTACTTGATCTGAATCACATTTTGTGTCTGAATGGATAAGTTTTGTGGAGTATTAGATCATCTAATTAATTCTATTAATGATTCTATTAGTTAAAGTTAGTTAATAATAAAGCTGTCGTAGTTGGTAGTTAATGTTGAGCTGTCATGTAACTAATTGGTAAGTCAGTCTATTTATATACTTGTATTGTATCACACGAGTAAAGTTATCATATGAAATGAATATCAGTTCTTCTCCTGTTTCTTCTGTGCAAACATTCATATGGAGCGTATACTATGGAACAAAGTTGTCAACAAAGTTCTTCTCTTGAATCTCTTCTGTTTCTTCTCAATCATTTTTGTGCTCTATTATTATTTAGGATGGATTGAGATGAACTAATTCATGGCATCTAGCTATGCTTAATCTGCTTTGTTTACAACTAACATTCTACATTCTAATTACTGTTTCAGGTAATTCAAACAAAACGGGAATGAATGTTGGTATGATCCTATTCTGTGTACCAAAAAAAAAAAAAAATGAAGAAGATTGACTTATATCTCCAATACGCAGCGATTTAAATAATAATCTTTGTCCCCTCTCTCTACGTGCATTTCCAGGCCTTCCCATAGCAGGTGCAGTTCTTGCTGGTGTCGTCTTAGGTTGGTTAATTTTCCACTACAGACAGAAGAAAAAACAACGGCTTGCTGCACAACCTACCGAAACTGTGAGCAAGGACCTTCCACCTCCTTCAAGCACAAGCATCTCGACTCCTCCGTCAACTACTTTTACCAGAAGCACCCCCTCTTATCCTTCTTCAAAATCCGACTATGGTAGGGCTAGCTCCTACTTCGGTGTGCAGGTCTTCAGCTATAATGAACTCGAAGAAGCTACCAATAATTTTGATCCTTCTAGAGAACTAGGAGATGGTGGTTTTGGCACAGTATATTATGGTATGAGCATAATCCGTTATTAGTTGGATATACGCAGCAGTTTGTTCAGCTATTGATATTTTTATTTTTTTTGGAACAGGGGTGCTAGCTGATGGCCGTGTAGTTGCTGTCAAGCGCTTGTACGAGAACAATTTTAAGCGTGTAGAGCAGTTCATGAATGAAGTTGAGATCCTGACTCGGTTGAGGCACCAGAACCTTGTGACATTATATGGATGCACATCAAAACGAAGCCGAGAACTGCTTCTTGTTTATGAATATATACCAAATGGAACAGTGGCTGATCATCTCCATGGGAAACGTGCCAATTCTGGCTTGCTATCATGGTCTGTGCGGTTGAATATTGCCATTGAAACAGCCGATGCACTGGCTTATCTCCACAAATCAGATATAATACATCGTGATGTCAAGACCAACAACATTCTCCTTGACAATGACTTTCATGTAAAAGTTGCCGATTTTGGGCTTTCTAGATTGTTCCCTAATGACGTCACACACGTGTCAACGGCTCCACAAGGGACCCCTGGTTATGTTGATCCTGAATACTACCAGTGCTATCAACTCACAGAAAAGAGCGATGTTTATAGTTTTGGAGTAGTTTTGATTGAACTTATATCATCATTACAAGCTGTGGATACCGACAGGCAACGCCATGATGTTAACTTAGCTAACATGGCGGTCAACAAGATTCAAAATCTCACATTGCATGAGTTAATCGATTCGAGTCTTGGATTTGAGACAAACAATGTCGTGAGAAGGATGGCTACATTAGTTGCAGAATTAGCTTTTCAGTGTTTGCAACAGGAAAGGGATATGAGGCCTTCAATGGAAGAAGTGCTGAAGGTCTTGAGAGGAATTCAGAATGGAGATTTGAATGCTCACAAGGAAGAGGTTGTTGACATTTTGATAGACGACAATGTTGGACTGTTGAATGGTAGCGTTGGTCCGTCGTCACCGGATTCAGTTAACTGATAAATGGGTTAGCACCTCTACAACTAATTCTAGTGGATGAGAAATCCTTTCAGTCTGCTTGAATTTATGCTATAGATACAGATGCTCTTGACTCTTTTTAGTGATTGTCATCAGATGTCACTTAACGGGGTAGAGTTTCATTTTGTTTCATCTATTTGCACGTCTCATTTTTATATTGAGTATAGGGTTTTGACAGTCAGCTAATACTGATTTTAAGCTTCAAAGGGATGTACATAGAGAGTGGAGCTGTTTTCTTAAATTATTCTTCTATCAATTTTTTATCTAATGTTTTTTCTGACGGCATAATTATTCTATATCTGTTTTCCAGTATGAAAAAGAACTGACAGCTTCGCAACCACACAAAATTGTTTAACAGAACTTGGTTTCTATGAATACATTTTCTCTTGTTGAAGTCTTGAGTTTTGTTGACAATATTAAAGATAAAAAAAATTTAAAATCTTGTCTATTATATTTTCTACTACTGTGCAACAAATGCATTTTAGATTTAATCATGCTCTTTTAATTGGTTTTTTTTTTTTTTTTACTTTTGTTGGTGCTTATGAGCCAAACGGGAAATTTCTTGTGTCAGTCACTCGTTGGCTCGCAAAATTCTTTTCTATATTTTTTTAGAATCTTGTTCCATGTAACACTAGTTGACAACATCCTATTTGGCATCATTAAATCCATCAATTTTTAAAAACTATTTTCTACAACACATGCTATGATTTTGACAACACATGATTGTCAACCAATATTGTACACTTAGATTTATTCATTTTTTATAAGAATATTTAGTCAAAGTAAGGTGTTTATGGTAGAATTTTGAGCTCGTTTTTTGTGTCGCTGTGTTTGAGCTACGGCACTTTTTAGTTGAGCTATTGTATATTTAGCAGTACTAAGAGAGTTTTTGGTTGTATTAATGATTTCTTGAATTATATAGTAGGGATGACAAAAAAAAAAAAAAAACTCGTTCAACCCGAAATCCGTGGGGTCCCCCTGAACATGACGGGGATTACCCACCTAATCGAATAAACGGGGCGAGGGTCATTGCCCCGAAGCAGGTACGGGACAGGGTACGTGAATCATAGTCCCCACCCCACTACCCGTCCCATTTAAAATTAATTTTAAATTTAAGTTTTTTTATCAAACAAAAATAATAGATTTATCATATTTTTAAAGAAAACATAAGTTGTTTATAATAAATTGGTAAAAAAGTAATAATATTTACTAAATGACGACATAAAAAGAAAAAGAAAAAATAAAATAAATAAATAACAAATGGGGCGTCCCCTGCCCCGCCTCTATCCCTCCCCGAACCTGCCCGTCCCGCTTTAAACGAGAATGTGGATGAGGTAAGGTAACAAAAATACTCGATAGAGCGGGGGGTAGGAATGACCGACCCATTTCATACCGACCAAGTTGTCATCCCTATTATATAGCCACAACGGCCACAAGGAAAAATAAATATATAAATAAAAGGGTCATGTAATTACAAGTTGTGTAATTCACAGTTGTGTGGTTTTTTATTAACACAAATCTTGGGTCTCAACTTATAAGAAGCCTTTTTTTTCCTTTGTTTTTTTATTTAAACGTACCCCCAATGTTCTCTATTAACTCAACACATAAATTCACATAATAAATATTTTACATGTATACCAAAAAAAATTTCATGTTTTTTTATTATACCTTCTCATAAAATTCACTATTCAAAACTCTTTTTTTCCTACAATAATAGCTGTCAAACAGGCTTTAAGTGAATGATTGTTTGGAATAAAATTACATGAGCTTTAACATATTTTAATAAATTAATAAAATATGTGATTAAAAAATTGATAAGAATATAAGTCTGATTAAATGCATCAATAATTGAAGTTAACTAGTTGAAAAGTTCATAAATTTTCAAAATAGTTATCAAATGCTAAATAATTTATCCTCTTAAATGTAAGAATATAAATTCCATTTAAAATTTCAACCAGTTAGCTGACATTTAGATGATTGAATTTTTGAAAATGCATCAATAGCATCCCAATTAAAAACATAAAAAAGAATCTGGAAACCTGGATCTTTAACATTGTTTGAGTTTTCTTGTACAAAAAAAACATGTTTTTTAAATAATTAGTTGCATCAAACTCACTTTCCTATTTTCAGTTAGTTATATTTTTGTACAACAAAGTATTGCTGCCTGTACGAAAGCCTTAATTGGAATGATTCAAGATTCAGAGACCTCGTTAACGTAATACACGTACGTATTCCATTCTACAAAGCGCCGTCAGGCAGGCCATATCTGGAAATTCAGTATCCATTATTGTATGCCCAATTTCACGTTTAACACATAAATCTGATAACTTTTAGAAAAATCCCAAATTTCCAGTTAGATATTCAAGATTCCTTTGAAAATTCCGCACTCACTTTCCCTACTCGTTCTTCTCTGCGCATCCATTCCACGCGCCACCCCTAAGACTCCATCACCCAGTTTCACTTTTTTATCTCTTTGTTTATTTTCTCTGCAAAAAGCCAAAAAGAAGATCTAAATACAGGAAGAGAGATAAAGGTTGCTACTTTGTTTATCAAATAACAACTATGCGATAAATTTATTTACTGAGAGGAGGAGGATATTTTAATAAACGGAAATAATGGGCGGGGTGACGTCATCGATCGCAGCTAAGTTCGCGTTCTTCCCGCCGACCCCTCCGTCGTACACGGTGGTGGCTGAAGAGTCGTGTGGTGGAGTGCTTTGCATACCGGAGGTACCACGGAGGGACGACGTCGAAGTTTTGAAGCTAAGGACCCGACGGGGCAATGATATAGTGGCGGTGCACGTCACCCACCCTAAAGCCAACGCTACACTGCTATACTCCCACGGAAACGCCGCCGATTTGGGGCAGATGTATGAATTATTCGTGGAACTCAGCCTTCGCCTACGCGTAAATCTCATGGGGTAATTTCTGATTTTTCAGCTGCTAATTGGTGGGCGTACGAGCTTTTAGCTATAGGGGTGTAATGAAGATTTGATTATTTAAGAGCTTTTTTTTTCCCCATTAATGTGGTGAGTCGTGCATCAGTTAATACTAGGTTTTGTTTGATTCTTTTCCTCTTTATGAGTTGATTTGGTTAAATAAAAACTATCTCTGAGTAGGATTTGGTTTCTTAATTTGATGGGATGAGTGCAATGAAATAATAGATTTTCTATCGTTTGACCTGCAACGAATTTGCCCTTTCTAATTCTCCTTAGGTATTTTTGCTGGCGAATTGGATGAGCTAAAATGGAGGTTGCATCATATTACTAGTTCAATGTGTTCATTTTATTCCTTTACTAGAGATTTCTAGAATTCTAAGGTGAATTTGAAGTAATTTAAATAGAGAGGGTATAAACGAGATATGGTTAATGGTCGAGGCGCATATTTGTGTTTTAAGTTTGATGCATTCAATATAGAACGAGTATGAGCAAGTAACTGAAAGCAGCAATTCTAACCAGCGTACTATTATGGAAATTTTGCGAAACCTAATTACCAGCTTTGAAATGGCAGATAAAGATTTTTGTTTGATAAGCAGGGTGATCTTTCTCAATTTGTTGGATTAGTTCCCTTGATATTATAAAAAGGGATGGAGAAATGGTTTATTTGGAATTAGAGATCTATACGTTTCTGGCCTAAGCACAATTGGGCTTGATCTGCTCTAAATTAATCAATTTCTGTCCAGAAGCTGTACATCTTTTTACAAAAGTTCATCCATGTGGCGTTTATGAAATATTTAAGAATAAAAAAGATGACTATCCTATTTTTCTTGATTGTTGTTTACCTTGCTGACTTGCTCATTCTTGTATCATCTCCAGGTATGATTATTCGGGCTACGGACGTTCCACTGGAAAGGTTAGATGCTTACTCCCTGTAAACTGCAGTATATGTTTGTTCTGCAAATATCGTCCTCCTTTGTTTTCTTTTCACCCGAGAAAGATCCTTAGGCATACATTTCGATGCTATTCCATTCTCTATCAAAATTTGGTGTCCTCGTAATTTGGGTCCCCTGCAATAATTTAAATTGCAAATGCTTTAAACAGTTTTAAATGTTAACTTACTCTTTATACTATTCGATTATGCTTTCTTTTTTGGTTTTGTTTCTTCTACAATTAGGAAGGACGTACGCTATTAACACAAGTATCGTAACTTCATTGTCGCATAGAATCCTCTATCACGCTGTTCTTCTTTTCTTTTCTGCAAGATTTGTTGCTCCACCCCAAACTGAGTGTCTTTGATTGACTCGATGTGATTTCGGACATGACATGTTTTGATTTAGCGTTTGCAGAATTTTGTGACCAGCTATTTTTAGCATCAATAGTGAGATAAGTAATAACATGGGATTATGTCAGTAGTAGTTTTTCGGGATAAACCATAAGGAATTGTTTACCTTAGGAAAATGCACTCGATTGGGACAGTCCATAAAGCAAGTAAAGATGTTCAAATTTTAATGGAATATTCTTTAGTATTGGTAGTTTAATAACAATATTTTTAAACCAATACTCGGCCTGTTGTAGTTGATAAGGAACTTTGATCTCCAAGTAGATTTAGCAATGAACAGAGTGCATTGGCTAAGAAGGATTCATGCTGTTGAATGACGCCTAGTTTTTAGTTGTCGTTATTGTTGTTGTTTCAATACTCAGATACTCTAAATAGTTTTGTAAATAACTTGGAATTCCACCTCTTGCAATATGAAAGCCAGCATTCGAGCTTTCACAAAGGTGATCTGTGATGCCATGAAATTAAGGAACACTAACAATGTAAGAATACGTCATGTCTGCCTCGAACGGCATTAATTTTGGGATAGTCTTCTGTTTTAAGGTTTCTCTCCCCAGTAAGCCACTCTTTGACAGTAGTGGATAAGCGTTTTGACACTTCTCTAATCATATTGAACCACATAAACTTGGTTGCAGTACCAGACTTCTGACAAACAGTTCTCAAACAATGTCAGACAGTTGTACAAATTAACTATACAGTCAGGCGTACTAGTTTTATTAATCTCCTTAGGTCATAGTTAAAAAAATGTATATGTTTGGAAATCGTTATTACATATGATCAAAAATAATAATGAAACTTCATTCTGAAGGTATTGGGAAACAAGAGATTATAATTACTGATCTACTCAAGCTCTCTTTTGCACTATGTCAAAGACTTAATTATTGAGGTGATAGGTGCAAGATTTACTTACATGAGATGGATAATTTAAGGCGGATGCAAGTTCTGTTGTATCTTAGTTAAATTTAAAATCTTGCACCAAAACGTAAATTTTTTCCACAAAAGCTTTGTCTAATTTCTGCAATGTTCCTTTTTTCTCTACAAGGTGTGTGTTTGCTAAGTTTAAAATATTTACTTTTTAGTAAGTTACTTATTTTGAAAGCAATCCTGCCTTCCTATCAAAAGAAGTAACTTTCCTTGCTTATAATTAGGAAAATATAACATATTTTGAAAACTGAAATGACTAAAAAGTAGGTTTTAACTTTTAAGCTTAGCCAAACATGGTCTAGGTAAGGGATCACTTGCTTGTTTCTGTGCTGCTCTTTCTTAGGTTTTGACATGGTTGGCATAATTCTCCTAACATTTTATTGTTGAATCATGCTATATTATGACACAGTCATCCCTTGTTTCTGGAAACAGCCAACTGAATGTAATACCTACGCAGACCTTGATGCTGTATATAAATGCCTCAAGGAGCAGTATGGGGTTAAAGACGAACAAATATTACTCTATGGTCAGTCTGTTGGTAGCGGTCCCACTGTTGATCTTGCATCACGCGTGCCAAACTTGAGAGGGGTTGTTTTACATAGCCCAATTTTGTCTGGGTTAAGGGTGTTGTACCCTGTAAAACGGACATATTGGTTTGATATATACAAGGTAATTTAACAATTCATTGTCACGTGTCATTTTGTTCCCAATTTTTGCATATTGACACATATCGTTTCTCCATTGTTTCTATGTTAATTACAGAATATTGACAAAATTGGGGCAATAAACTGTCCAGTTCTTATCATTCATGTAAGTTTTCTTACTTACTCTCAGTTTTCTCTAGACATTTTTCCCCATCCCTGAATCACAGTTTCATATTTTGTTAATTCCTAAAATATCTGGAGAATCAAATTTTGCAGACTGGCATTCAAATTGTTGTATGTTAATTAGTAGTTGATTGTCCTTTTTCTGTGACTAGAGTAATGTTTATGCCTAGACGCTTCATCTATATATTTTTTGACATTGAGACTAGAGTTCTATCTTAGAAAGTAAACCTTGTAAAGAGTAGCAGCCAAGCTCTTAATCTATAAAACAAGGTGGTCCTTTAACATACACCACAAGCTTGTTTGAACACATGAATCCTAGAATCTGAATGCTCGTTTGAGCTTTAGATGGTCAGAATATCTTGTTTCAACTTAATGGGCTTTGATACTAAGTTAAAGACTTTAGAATCCATCTTTAAAGGTCAACCTCGTAAAAAGAGTAGCTCAAATCCCTATATATTAGTTATTTATTTCATCTATCGGTGATTTATTCCATAACAAAGACATCCATTGATGAACTAAGGGAATAGAAAATAAGATTTTAAATTAAACACGGTCACATGACTCTACATAACAAGGGAAAGACTTTCTGGGACATGGGCTGTCAAATGTCTCCAGATAAGGGAAACACAGTCACAGACGGGGCAGCATCAATACCCTTTAATTTTTCTTGTTTACCTTTTTAGGCTTAAAAAAATATTAATTCAACAAGGATTTTAGAAGAAACTTACTTCACAATCATAAACTTCATGAATAGTTCAGGTACTTGACTCTTCTCTTCTACTGGAGATTGTGTACGAACTGTTTCGCATAAAATATCTAAAATATGTTAAAAAATCTGCGATCAAAAGGTGGCAGTCACTTTTTAAGTTGTTATTAAATCTTTTATGAGATAAATGATTAATAATTATTAGTTTCATATCTAGGGAACCGCAGACGAAGTTGTTGATTGCTCCCACGGGAAGCAGCTTTGGGAGCTTTGCAAGGTAAAGTATGAACCTCTATGGATAAATGGAGGTGGGCATTGCAATCTGGAACTTTATCCCGAGTTCATTAAACATCTGAAAAAGTTTGTGCTGGCTCTTGGGAAATCAAAGCCACCTATTGATGGTTCTAAAACAGCATCATTAGACTCTGACAATGAGAATAAATCAGCCACTAGCAATACCACGGACACATTGCAAACAGATCTACCGGATTTATCTAGGAACAGTTTGGATAGTCGACTTGACAAGTCAAAGAAGTTGAGCAAGCCTGAAAAGTCTCGAATGAGTACAGACCGCGTTGACAGGTTGAGGAGGAAAAAAGGCTTGATATGGTGACTTATTTAACGCACATTAATTTACGTACCTTCCTCAACTGATAGTATCAGGGTTTCTCTGTATCATTTATTGAGTGCTTATGGTATAAGTTATCTTTGATCATATAAGCTTGAGGGTGAAGTATGACCCCGAGAGGAAAATAAGAACTTGTGCATTTGCTTTTTCTCTTGAAAATTTCATGTATATTAGTCTCATTTTTTTCCCATCCTTTTCATGTTTGCTGTTCTAAAGTGTTAAACATACTGTTTAGCCTTGAAATTGAACGTGACTGCCTCCAATAACTAATCTTTTTTTTTTTTTTTTTGTCAGTTTTAACTTTTCATAAATTACTTGCCTGGGTAGAAAGAAGGGTACAGGTAGAATTTCCAACTGTTATTTGGCCATTGAGAAATTTAATCCTTAATTTTTGTATAATGTTATTACATTATTGTCAATCAAGATGCTTCTATAAATTAAAATAGCTTAGAAATCGACTAGTGTGCATGCACTTCTTGTCCAATAGAATTGCAGAGGAATTTCCTTCAAATTTCCCCTGGACCAAGTCAGGCAGAATTAATCTCCACCAAGGCAAAACACCGCCTTGGATTTCCACCTCTTTACGCCTTCTCCCACTGACAGAAACGTAACTCTATACTACAGTTGCTCCTCCGTTGTGACCAGCCTACACAGCTCCCTAATTAGTTCGGTTGTGATGTGAATGCCACCATCAGTGGAAGTTTCTAAATTCTACGTGATAAGAGAATCGTCTGACCCTGGAAGTACAATCAGATATGACAATAGTTTATATGTTCTCATCAATCAAACTGCGGCAGGGAATTTGTAGGTATTTCCAACTGCCTGAGTTACTCTTCTTCAGGATGCTCTTGTAAGTGGCTTCTTGTTGCAGTGGTCTGCCAATGGTACCATCTGCCAAAATTGCGTCTGCTCAGGTAGGCTTTATGGGAGTACTTGGTGTTTGCTTCTTGTTGCGCTGATCGATCTCATGAGTTAACTTGCAACAGGAACGGTATGTGCAACTATTTCTTTTCCAGTTCCAGTTTTTGTTTTTATTTTTTCACTCCTCATCTGAGAGGGTAAGAAAGTTATTTTTCATTCTTGGAACAAAAACTTAAACGTGCACGTTCACACTCTGGTTGTCCCATTATCTGTTTGAGAGCTGCATCCAAAGCATTATACATCCACAATATCACGATTTCATGGTTACATCTAAGTAGTTTCGTGTGTTCAGTTCGGTATTCTGCTTCCTTAAAAGACTCTGTTCATCATGTGAATCGGGACAGGAGAACGACCAAAAAATGGAAATATTTCCTCTTGACCACGGATATCTTGCTCTGAATCGGTATAACTACTCGGAAATAAGAAACATAACCAAATCCTTCTCTGATAAGCTTGGCCAATGAGGATATCGTAATGTTTACAAAGGAATGCTATCTGATGGTCTACTCGTCGTTGTCAAGGTAAAAAGTTAAAAAGGAAACTGAGAAGACTTCATAAATGAAGTTGTAGCATCAGTAGAACTTCCCATGTCAATATTGTCAATCACTTAGGGTTTTGTTATGACAGAAATGGAAGAGAACTAGTCTATAATTTAAGCCCAATAAATCATTAGACAAACTAATCTAAAAGAGTGGATTGCTGAATACAGAATGCCATTTAGAGTGGAAAACATTGAACCGAATTACTGTCGGGGTCGTGCAAGGTCTGGAGTATCTTCATAGAGGTCGCAACATAAGAATTATACATTTTGACATTAAACCTGGAAACAATCTTTTAGATGTAGACTTGTGTCCAAAATTTT
>CAIGRP010113175.1:0-27326 GCA_903798385.1 Fraxinus cuspidata | reverse complement strand
GAAAGGGATCTTGCATGATAACGATTTTTAGAAACGCCAATTAATTTTCTATTTTTTAGATTTTTAAATGGTCTCAAAATGTTTAAACAATCAATCGAATTCCGAAATTGGTGTCTTTAAATGAAATCACCCCAAGAATTGACTTTTAAAGATAGAATCCTTAGAGGATTAGACTTAGTGTGCTATACAAAAATAACTGCGTTCAATTCTTGCAATCGTTCAATAGAAAAATTTTGCATGTGTCGAACATTTACTTAAAAAATAATTCGATCCGCACAAGCAACTTAATTTGATATAACTTCAGTCTTTTCTTCTAGATTTTTCGAAACTGGGACTGGGAACTGTTTTTGATAGCAACGTTTCAAGACTTTGAATCATACCAAAGCAAGGTTGTAAAAAAGATAAATTAATTCATTCGCCATTCTTGAATATTTGCAAAGTTTAATTATAATTTAAATTAACAAACACATACTAATTACTCACTTTTTATTGTAGGACATACCGTTTAAATTATAATTTAAACACACCAATACAAGTACAAATTCAACACCTAAAATCCACTTTTAAATATATATTTCATGGAATCTATAACTTTGAACAATTTTCAACCATATATTTCATCAAATTTTATCAAAATTTACTAAAAATTTGATTTTAATCCAAAACAAATAGGAACGAAGTTTGGTTATAAATTCATAGCAATTTAATATAGTTTTACGAAGCCAAGTTGGCTCAAAATGTTTGATGTGACTAATTTTTATATCAAATTGAACTTGAACTTTAGTTTAACATCTATTTGATGACCATTATTTTGAGAAAATGAAATTTTAAATAGTAATTTTTTTAGAGAATGTGTGGTTAAAAAATAAAGATAAAATTTGGGTTTACATATAAAATATTTTATTGTGTAAATGTGTGATTAAAAATGAGTATGAAAATTTTAGAGTTTTTAAACATGACTTAACTAAATCAGTTAAACTTGATCAAAATTCTGACACAAGGAATGAATAAATTTTCTTGAAATTAAAAGAACATGACTGGGATCGAATCAAATAAACCAGTTGGCTTTATTTTGTGTTGCTATTGATGCCGTCATCGAATCTGCACTATAGCACCCATACCCATAATCAACGCGTCCAATTTGCACTCGAGATACAATCTTTAATTAGTCCGAGAAAATCTTTATAGCATAGACACTTCAATTAAGCTAGCGTGTTCGACACAAGTCGATACCGACACTTTTCGAACACTTTACCGTAATCATTTTTCTTTTATATTAGAAATATTATATATTTGTTAATTAAAAATTATTAGTAAATAAAAAATAGGTACTCACGTTTAAAAGATTTTAACAAGAAATATTAATAATAAATATAGAATTAAATTTATACTATATAAATGAAGAATTTTTAAGAATTTAATCAACGTATGGTGTCTGTACTTTTTTTTTTAAAATCGTGTGTCGACACTTATCGTGTCCGACACACGTGTCCGTATCGGTGCATCATAAGATGAAACCTTTGCACACATTAGTTACTATGCATTCTTCAGACCGATGCATTCAAAACAAAATCTACGTTGACCTCAAAATATGGACGATTAAAAGTCAATAAAATCCGGTCACTGTGATACCTGCACAAATACAACACATTAGAATGCAATACCGTTGAGATGAAAGGGGATGCAACGGTCTTATACACTTCGAAGCTCAAATCAAAGTATAGAAATAGGGTGTGCGAAAACAAATTGACAAAGCTTTGACCAGTATAGAATTCACTTACTTTAGTGGAAAGGTTATCGGGTTATTTATAGGGTTGAAGGCGCAAAAGGGGCACCTACATCCCCTAGACAGGCTCTTTCCCAGCCACAAGCCAATGTTAGACGGGTGATGAGTCATCACATCAATTATCTGAAGTGGGTGGTGTAATGAAGGTCACTTTCGCCTAAGCCCTCTGTAGCATTTCATCTAATAACGATTATTAAGAGACATCGACTACATAAACCTACCTTGCCAAGTTAATCACTCACCTTTCTCCATTGGGGTGATGGGACATGTGACCCTTTTTGGTTGATAGCATGACACATATGGGAGCTTCATTGATACTTGTTCTCTGTTAATAGATTTTGTATAACAAGAAAGCTGTATGGCCCGAGATTAAATCCTAGGTCAAACCAGGCGCACCAAGTGGTGCCCCCCTAGCAGACACCCCTCCAAACCGGTTTGGAAGTAGCATCACCCCCTAAAGTATCTTTGGGTTACCGTCCAAGACTAATCCACTTGTTTACATGCTTTCTTACCAAGCCTAATAAGGCCTTATAATATTTGGACATCTAGCCTCGGCTTATGCTCCAAGGCATTCTAGAGTTTCCAATGATTTCCAGGGAAAGTCAGTTCATCTTGGCCCTGATGAAGTTGGCCAACACCTCGGCCTCAACCTAGGCTTCAACTTAGGCCTTGTGCTTGTTGGCATCCAACACTTAATTTTGCCCTAGTGTTGGATGTAAGCTATAGTCTTTGGCTTCTTCTACATTACATGGGTTAGTTGAGGCATGATGGTTGGCCTCATCACTTAAAAGCAAGGCTCGGCCCAAGGCCTCATCATTTGGGCTAGGACTCGTGAAGGTCAGCCACATCATCGAGGCTAGGGCTCTGCCCTTGAGGTCCTCAACCTGTCCATGTGACTCTTATGTGGCATCGACTAGGACTCCATGTAAAATGTAGGCATAACAATAGTTCTCCAAGTCTGATGCTATAATTTATGTTAGGCTTTCTGACTTTCCTTTGGTTGTGGTTTGATGTCTTAGTTCGCCAACTTGGTCTTCTTTCACGCTCAGTCCTCACGCGGCTTAATTGCTTGCTACAAGTTTGGAGTCCCCATGCCTTTGTGCCTAGGACTCCTCGTAACATGGAGTAACGAACTCAAAATCTACTTATTCAAGATTTACTGAGAAAAGTTTGAACAAGCAGAAGAAACATTGGAAATTGAAACCTGAACAGTACACGAAATGGTACGCTTGGATTAAACATGAATCCACAAATCAACCAGTTTTTACAATTTTGGACAGATTAGTGGTGACTTTAGCATCCACTCACCTTCCAGACTAATCTAGTTATATAGCAAAGAATGTAGAGCTTCATTTTTTCCACCCATTTTTCTTTTTTTTTTCCCTTTTTTTTTAGAACAACCCAGATGAGGAAAGTCTTACATATTCAAAGGTTACTAACATTTGCAGGATCAGCATCCTCAGAGGGACTCTCCGAAGGCCTTCTATAAATATCATCGAATGCAAGGTTAAATTCTCCAGCCTCTAAGTCGTCCATGTAGAAAGTCCGTGACAATTTCCTGGAATTTCTCCAGTCCAAGATTTGTTCCGGTTCTTCCTCTTCACTTCTTTCCGAGAAATGATCATAGTAATCACGAGAAGGATCATGATAGAAATTAGGAGGCTCTAGAAAACTAGTCTGCAGACCTGCACCCTGTGGACTAGTTCTTGCCCACCAATGGCTCCTAGTGGGGTCTCCAACATTGTTTGAGTCGTGATGCTGTAGGACACTTTCCTGGAAGAGAGGGGCTGACGTGGATGCTTCTAGTTGACGCTGCATTCTATCCTCGACTGGTCTCTCCCAGTTATCAAAATATCTTTCTTCATTTTGTGCTTCATTTCGTGTAAAGTGGGGTGGGACCCAGAAATCTTTAGAGTTCTCCTCATCATCATATCTTGATGGATCGTTTCTTAAATTATCAGCTCTCTCATGATTTTGAGAGGTATAAAACCAGTCAAGTATATATGGAAAGTTTTTCTGTTCACCATCTATAAGCCACATTGAACCAAACTGATTAAAAGTTCCCCTGTTAGTAAAAGGCGTTTCCCACAAGCCGCTGTTGTTTCTGTCACCTAAGCCTTTAAAATTTTGATTCGATAGTTGCAGCATCCCAGAAGGTAAATGTGCAGCTCTCGTTTCCTGACCTTGCAACTTTTGATCTCTAAACGTTCTGAGTGATGCAATAAATTGCTTCCCTTGAGCATCTGGTTCCCATGAAGGATAGGTTATCTGAAAGCTGCAAGTATATTAAGATTTGAAATCAGACATGTTCGAGGAAACCAGAACCATCTCAAATTGGGAAACACTATAGGTCCCTAATCTATTGCCCGAGTAGTGATTGATATCCAACCTTTAAAATGGAGCAAGTTGATCCTCGTAATTAGTCTTTAACAATGGAAACCCTCCCAATATCTATTAAATTGTCATGTTCATCCTCATGTCTAATTTTTGAAGTTTAGATTTTACTGGCCAACTGAATCAGTGTCCACAAATTCAATGTAAATCATGTATCCACGAGGAACACATGACAAATGGAGATTTAGATGGTTTCCACAGTTGAGAACTGATAGTGCAATTATAAAGAAAGTTGAGGATCAACTTGAACTTTAAAAAAGATGGGGACCAACTTGCTACATAGGCAATAGGTCAAAGACTGATGCTCCAATTTTCCACCTTAAATTTTGATAAACTAGGCCATGACAGAAATATTTGAAATTATTATTGGACAAAGGTTTATTGAAGTAGCAAACCTCAAGAATGACTTTTCCATTTTCCCCTGGGAACTCCTCTGGTTGCGAGGCGAATTAAATGGTGAACCATATTTGCTATTGCCATGATTTTCAAAATCAAAGAGACCAAAACTGCCACGGTAAACAATAAACTTCTAAATTTTGCATGATAGAATTGAAGAACATACATTGTCCATATGGCAACCTTCAGAATATGCAGTAAAAGTGTAGATAAGCAATGAAATACAAACCTGCAAACATGACCTACACCTTCAACATCTACAGTGAAGTCCATAATGAATTGCATGATATCATCCACCCGCTGCAGCATTAAACGTATCAAAAATTCAGTTACGATAATTTTAGTACCATGAAAAGCATACAAGAGATTGAAATGAATGACAACCTTAGGGACAATCGATAGAAGTAAGTATGGTGTGAGAAAGATTGAGGCCATATCCTCCAGTAACATCATTCCAGTGTACTGCTCAAGGAAAATCATTTGTGTTAGCTTACACATTAACAAAGCCAGCAGATGGCCAGTTTATTGGACACAAGTCATAAATTGTGTAATTCTACAGCAAAAATCTTATTACGAATGAATGAAATCCTCTGGATTCTGTTCGACAGAAAATATATGAAATCTAGGCCCCACATTATCCTAGTATAAGGAATGTAGCAGCACATGCAAGATTTGACCTCAGTTTAGCTAGAAATTCGGTAGACATGTTAATAACCCAGAGGATGAGGGGTGGCAAGTAAGGCTGTCAACATGTCATAATAAAATTATTTAAAACAACATAAATGATTTAGGGAAAATTTCAGCATCAGTGCCCATCCTATTGTGCTTGTAATAACTTCGTCCCCAACCTCTAAATCTAGACATTAAAATCCTCTAAATTCAGTTACAGCAGTGGCCCTTATGGAGGAAAACCATCCAACTTACCATAAATAGAATGCGACTACTCACTAAATTTAACTTTATGACAGGTAAAATGGGTAAGAAACATTAATTTAAAAACAAATAAGAGAAGGGGGGGAGGGGAGGGGAGGGGAGGGAGGGAGAGGGAGAGAGAGAGTATCATGTCCAACAAAAATTGCAAGGCTGACGATTTAAATGTCTAAATAAAGATTGAGGACCAAATTGCTACAGGTGCTATGAATTGGGGACTTATGCTTTAGTTTTCCCCACTATTTAATCAACAAACAAGCAGTAAACTATAGTCATGTGAATACCAAGATCATGACATCTAAGAATGCAGTAACGCAGTAAAGGACCACATATTTGAGTCACTCTTCTTGAAAGACTTGAGATCATCAGGCATATAATGTGCAAATACCTGAAAGAGAGTTTCAAACTCCAACCGTACAGTTTCAGTGTTCTCTTTCCCACGCCATCTTTTTGGCATATAATGTGTATGTTGGACAACAAGTAACATCGCCCCTTGAGGGTCGAGGACAAGAAGCTCATCAATCATTGCAGCCCTGCTTACAGCTGTTATAGTTCCAAAAACTGCAGCATACCACAATAAGTTTCGACCAAATATCTGCAAGTAAGAATCAAATTCCGTTAGGAAAAAGGAGGAAATGCTTAAGTTATATCCTCCATGTGGAGCGAGAGTCAAGAAGTATTACATGGCCTTCCAGCAGAGATTCTTCCAGGAATGCAATGATAATGAGAACAGCAGCAAACCCTCCAGAAACAAACGAAATGAACTTTGCAACAATGGTCAAGATAGGAGAAGGGAATTGCTTTAGATAATCAGAAGCATGTACTATACTGGTATTCATCCGGTGCTTGAACAAATGCTCAACCTGCCCGAAAGGGAAGAGAAGTGATAAAACACTCTTTCAAAGAGAAGCTATTATGCATAATCTAAGCAAGTTGAAGATAGAAACCATCTGACAAGTTCCAAGAAACAAGCTGTGAGGTATAATTGTGCATATTTGAATTAGATGAGATTGCAGTCACAGTTTTGAGTACAACTAGAGTGTAAAATCCATAAATTGGATGAAGCAGCTTCCTTACATGAATCCTTCCCCCTCAGGGCACCACCCAAGGAGAAAAAACAAGCTGCTGCGGCATGCAAATTTAAGACAAGAATATACCTCATTGAATTCCCTGAACATCCACTTAGAGAGATTTGACCATCGTCGAGATGATGCTGTACTTGGATGATTATAGAACTGTTCGGCATGCCTCAAGAAGAGATATACTAGCATGAATATAACAAGGAATGGAGAGAGTAGCAGCATTGCAAAGCCAACTATCATAAGCCTTTTCTTCAATGTTTTAGGATCAGAGACAAAATCCCTCCGTATGCAGAAGTTTCTGTCGAAATAAAGCACATTTGGATGAGAAAATAGATATAGTAATCAATTTAAGTGATACCAAATGACATTAAAAATTATCACAGTAGTCAAGGAGACTATTTCAACTTGAAACCCAAATAACAAATATATGTTCACCATCATCTGCCAAGATAGTGTAGCTGTCCAGACTCCGAATAGATACATGGTGCCCATCATCCAATAAGGACACTATTTATTTATCATAATATATGTGTGTCAAGTGTTTAATCATATATCTATGCACATTTTTGTATCCCATTCTCATATTTTCTTTTTACACCGTCAAGCTTTTGTTTCTTTATCGTATTAAAACCATGAGTCATGCTGGTATATTAAGTTTCTTAAACCCGTTCCACGCATCAGGAAAGAGTTCATATTAGGTTTAACGAGACGAGAAGAGATGTCCCTAAATTTGGAGCATTACAATAACTATATTCAATGGGATTAGTAAAATTCAGGAGGAAAGCTTTGTTTCAGTTACAGATAGAGGTAAAAATACATGCAACTATATACTACATAATTCCCTAGAAGATACTTCAGCGGCAAGGAGAAACCGAATGAGTTAACCATTCCCGAGTCTCAAATCTGACCAAGAGCTCCTAGCAGTCTTCATGACAATGTGAGAAGCTGGATTCGCATAAGACGTGTTCAGGAAATGAAACTGACAGAAAGTCACGAGGAACTGATAAAGAGGTGAGGGAAAAACTTGGAAAATTAAATAATTGGGATAAGATTAAGATGAGATGGAAAAATTGTAGAATGCTTAGGTGTTCAGTGGATCCCAATAAAAAAGGACTAAATATCTGGCGACGGATCATACGAGAGGATGGGATGCAGGGGGTACATAGAGAGTATGCTTTATAAATTCTAAAGAAAATCGGATAGAAAGGTAAAAGAAAAGTAAAACAGGGACAATAGAGGGTTTTAGCTAAAAGCAAATTCCATCCGTTCATTATTTTTCTTTTCTATAGGTGGAGGGGGGAGGTTGCACCATAGAATTATTTTACTTTACACGGTTTCTGTGCAATCAAAAAGGATTTAATTTTATAGTGGGCATGGACCTTGTGGTACCATTCAAACTCTTCCGAGAAAGATGAGGAAATATATTCCCTGTAACGCAAGTTTGTATAGTTTTATATCCACGTTCCTACTTAAAAAACATTTTTTCAAATGTTAAACTGAGTATCTACTCATAAATTAGTTGAATGCTCAGAGGATCTTAATTGGATTCACATGTTCTATCAAGAAGAATAATCTGTCCCTTTCAAAATAATAGGGAAAATAGCACCACTAGTTCTCCCAGCTTATTGCTCCAACTGTAAGGAAAGGTCGAAGACCACCTTGTTACTGGAGCAATAGGCCGGGGACCAAAGGTACAAATTTCCCAAAATAATAAAAAAATAGGAAGCATTCAATTGGATATGGAAACATGATTAAATAGGACTATCCATAAGAAACAGCACAGACAGCAACCTAACATGAAGGATTTATTCCACTTATCTTTTCCCAAATTCTAATTTACAGATGTTATTTTGCAACGGGGGGGAAGATCATGGCTTACCTGTCAAACATACTCTCTAAAATGCACCAGTTCAAAGTCCATTCAAGGGTCTTCGGCAGTACTAGACGACGTTTCACACCGTCTGGACCAACGCTGACAGTTGAACCAGCACCTGGGACCCACCGAGGAATAGGTAATGCAAGCACACCTTTGTTGAGCATTCCAATTAAGTAATTCTCCTTTCTCATCAATCGCATCACTACATCGTGAATAGAAAGATCCTTGACCACGGTTAGTTGTTGCACACTTTGAACCTTAACAACCTTTTCAAGAATCAAAGCCCATGGGGTAGTTTGTATCTCGTTATCTGTCACATGGAGACTGCAAAAAGGTATTAACTTCCTTAAATCAGTTATGAGCATAAGAATTTCAATCACTCCAATACATAATATTTGGGCAAATGGCAATCCATGGCCAACACAACTTGCCTCCACTAACCGAATTATAAGCAAGATAAATAATGAAAAAGGGGGTTATCAAAGACAACTAGGCTTTCAACCCCATAAAATCCTACATCAGATGCAGATATACCTGTTGTAGTAAAAGTGGCGGATCTTAAGAGTCTCCTTTAACTGTGCAAAGAACCTCAAAAAACAAAAAATCCAATAGATGGAAAATATTCCCAGATAGCCTACAATTATGGATTTGCAAAGGGTAAAAGGAGTCAGTGGATGCTTGTGTAAAGCTTCCTTGGATAGATCACAAGGCTTAATTCCAGATTCCACCGCAACCATCCCACACTTTGCATTGCGAAGGCCATTCCAATCAACATACAACAAGAAGAACCCAGAGAAACATATGGTAAAAGCCAGGCTCAGAAGCTCAAATATCCACTTTATGATAATGCACCAAAGGCCTTTCTCACAGTAGTAGCTGTAAATCCTTTGAAAAAACAGGTCCAGATCACCAATTGGTTCGACAATTAAAGTATCCCCATCAAGTAGCCCAGAAGGACTTTCACTACCGTGGCTTGGTGGTTTATGATAGTCAGACAATTCAATTTCATGAGGTATCTCATCAAGCAAACCAGTGGTTAGAGATGATCTAACACGCCATTTCCATTTGAATATGCTAAGAGCATGATCACCTTTTTGCCCACTGAACATCACTCATGCACACTGGAAAATGAATTCATTTACTCCCAAGATCATAAAATCCAAGAAGTATCTCATCATAAACAATCCTTGCTGATTTAAAGATTATTGTTGAAAGAAATTTGACGAAAACTAGCTGTTAACTCTTCTAATTCTGCAACTTAATAAAAGTAATAATGAATATTAGGTAGATATTTCAAATAGAAATGTAAAACCAAACAACTTATTGAAGACAGAATTTGAGAATTACTGTAGGCTTTTGTTATATATGAAGACAAAATCAGTTAGCTCGATTATTTGTGATTAGCATCTTACAAATACATATTTGTTATAACCATCCTGATTCTAGAGTTTTCCTTATGTCCAGATGTCATTGGGTATGTGAATGTTTGTTACGGTCATTTTGCTTATAGATTTAATATTTGTACAGTGCTTCCATTGTAAAATGCAAGAGAAATAACGCTTAACTTTTCTTATGTTCTTCTTCCCTTTCTCAATTTTCCCCATACCTTCTTGTAGTCTAAGTGATCCACAAGATCCCATGGTAGGGATTTAATGCCAGTTTTAAGGGTGATACACTCATTACATTTGATTAACGAAACTCACAACTCTTAAACCCAAGGTAGCATTAGTTGTAGATTAGAAATTCCCAGAAGGGTTTTCACCCTGAAGCAGACAGTTTTTACAGCCACTCTTAATCGATGCTTGACTGCGAGTAGTAATCTAATATTTCTTTCTAATGAATCTATGCAGCTCACAATTGAAAAAGCTCACTAATGAAATAGAAAATTATTTGTTAGACCAATTGAGAACGGATACAGAATATAAGAGAACATTTTATGGCAAAGTATAAGCATAAGGATCAAATTAAACTACCATATTACTAGTTAAAGACAGAAACTGCAAGCTCTGTATGTTTTCGTTACTTCTTTACTTGCTATTCAAACCGTGGGCAGCTAAGATTTATCTATGTAGCTAAAATGAACCTATACCAATCACCAGCCTCAAAATTCAGTGAATGGAAATCAATTTCCGCACAAAAAATCTTAAGGACTCACATTTTGCAAACACAAGACACCTCGGAGTAAACCAAACACCAAAGAACAAGGGCGGGCCTTCACGGCTTTATCTGCCATTACATTCATCATTGAAAGACTATTGAGCTATACCTAATTATATTCCGTCGATTATATCAAACAATAACACAGCAGTGTATTCCAATATTGAATAAAAAAAATCAAGCAAAAATTACATAAACTTGCCTTGACAATTCACAAGTCAAAACAATCAAATTCAACAACACAAAAAAAAAAAAAAGGAACAACCTTAAATTTTAGGGGGAAAAAGCAACGTTTGCCGATGATAAAGTAGAAAGAAGATAAATTACCTGCGACCCACAAAAAATGGCTCCTCTAAAGCCAAATTTCACCGCCCCCACAAAGTAACGAAAGTATTTCAAGTTGAGATTTTTCTCAATAAGATGTGAATAATGAAAAAAAAAATCGTAGAAATTCAAAAAAGAAAGTGTAGTTTGTCCACGAAGTTGATACAGAAAAGAAACCTATTGATAAAACACAAGTTTTCGTAATAGATTGCGTAGAGCGAAGGGGTCTTTTTTTTTTTTTTACATTCTATTTTCTCTCTCGTATGAGTCCTCCCAATCGTTCTTTTCAATTTTATTATAAAGAGACGTGAGGACTCCGATGCGCTTGTCCATCTCGCTTTACAGTTTGTACTTTCAACTCGAATTTGTGCCTTTTTTTCTTGCATTTTGCACACCAACGTACACGAAAGGTTCACGACCAGTAAAAAAAAATCACTGACACGTACTCTCTGTAGACCGAATAGTCACGTAGCAAAACCCTTTTTTATTCCATTTAAGGCGTTAATTTTTTTTTGGCTGGCGGCTTTTGTTAGTTTTATTAGCAAACAAGTCCTACTTCTTTTTAAGTCCTCGACTTATTGCTTTAATAGCACCTTGGTCCCAAACTCACAAATTTTTTCCAAAATACCATCAAATATAAATGCGAGTCTCCAGTGCAAACGTGGTGCGCACACAAATGATTTTAGTTAAAAAGAAAATAGATATAGTATCCTTTTGTTTTTGTGCTTATGTTAATTGCTTCTCTTTGCTTTATCGGACTGGAATAACACATAAATCAATATCAAAGATTCAAATTACATAATTAGTTTGCATTTAGATAGATGAAGATGCAAAATTAGGTTAGGAATTGTTCACAAGAATCCGAATTGGCGAAAAGTCAATTTCATGGATTCTTCTCACATATATGTACTTTCGACCATAATTCTTTTAAGTTATGACATTGTTAATCAACTCTCAACTGTTGTCCTATAGAGAACGTTTGATGGAGATTAAAATCGAATTTTTAGTAGATTTTGATAGAAGTTTTTAAAATGTGTGGTTGAAAAGTTATGGGACCTATGAAAGATGTGGTTGATATTGATTGTTTGAATTTGACTTGGATTAAAATCAGATTTTAATTCGAACCAAATGGTGACTTCTAGTGCTTGAGAATCGACCATTGAAGAATCTAACTCCTTCATTTATCTTTCTCGAGAAATTACTTTTGAATCAATATCCCATATACTTTTTATTGTTGGGTTCGCAATGACAAAAATTGATGGTTGCGACTCAAGGTTGAGTGAGGATTCAATTCCATAATATTAAATAAGTTTAAAACTATAACCCCACTAAAGGATCCAAAACCCAACTTATACCATGGTCACGGTTTACTCACTAAATTTCAAAATACTTCACATTGCTCACTAAACTTTGTGTCCGTGTGTACTCCATTCATCACTCTTAAAAATTCGTTGCTTTATTCGCTCACATGACTAACGAAAATCTAATGGGGAAGTTACGGCCGTTAAAAAAATTACAACTCAATCAAACCATTGTTTCATTACTCCTCCAACTTACACTTGGTCACAATTAATTCATCGAATTTCAAAATGCTTCACATGGTCACTCATCTTTGAGATGTTGCACTCCATTCATCATCTCTCATATTTTCTTCACTTCGTTAGTAATTTATTGTACAAAAATTCAATAAATAAGTCACAATCATAAAAAAATTACACTTTAGCCAAAACATCAACTCACTAAAATTACCACATGTAAAATGCGACTTCCACATCCTCCATCAACTTCTTTAAAATTCAATAAAGCATCTTCAATTTCAGCCCTAAAAAATCCTAGTGATAAGTGCATTTTGTATACTTATTTAAACCTACTTATTAAAACCTTTAAATTAGAGTATTTGTTGGATATTTTAATGAATTATGTATTAATTCTATGTATATTGTGTTTATTAGGTAAAAATTGATGAAATTGACAAAACTTGAGACAATAAACCATAAAAGAATGAAATTGCAAGAAACCTAAAGTCCGGAGATCAAAGTTCAAATAACCAATAGTTGATTAGAATTATAAAATGATAATTGAAGATCACATATGATGAATTGAATGCAACTAGAAGTCAAATGGATGAAATATAAACAAAACATTTTCACAAATCAATTTTCAACATAATAAGTTATGTGGTGTGGAAGCGTTTATGAAATTCTTATAATATATTTCAAAATTATCGTTTTACCCCTTTTAAAACTAATGAAAATAGTAAAAAGAAGTTGAGTGACCATTGTGAAATATCATATGAAATTGGATGGTCATAGTGCAACGTTATATGTAATTGAATGTCTATGATGAAATAAGATAAAATTGGGTGGCTATGATGACACTAAGTACAAAATTTAGTGGACATGGTGAAACAAAATTAAGTTCAGTGGTCATGGTGACACCAACTTTAAAGTTGGTTGGCCACCAATGAAATTAACCTATTTAAAAATATTACAACACACCGGCATTAATTGTTTAGCCCATGTTTGAGTTATATTAAAATTTTCATTCACATTATTCTACTCATTTTCAACAATATATTTTTTAATAAAATAATTATGATTAATAGGTTCCTACTACAATTGTGATTTATCTTTTATAGTTATAATATATTTTATCTTTTTATTCTTATTTCTTATTTAGAATATGAATTCTTTTATTTATTGATTATAATATGATTTTTAATTAAACTAGAATTTTATTAGTTTCCTTATTTTAGTTTCCTTTCATTAGTAGGATTAGCGAATAATTTTGCCTATAAATATAGTGAACTTATTAAAAATATTTTTTAATAAGTTTTTATTTTATTTTATTGTTTTTATATATATATAATGCAAAGTTAGAGTTTTACCCCTTTTAAAATTAATGAAAATAATAAAAAGAAGTCAAGTGGCGATGATGAAATATTATATGAAATTGGGTGTCAATAGTGAAAAGTTATATGTAATTGGGTGGCTTTGGTGAAATAAAATTAAATTGGGTGGCCATGGTGTTACTAAGTATAAAGTTCAGTAGCCACGATGAAATAAAATTAGGTTTTGTGGTCATGGTGACACCAACTTTAAAGTTTAGTGGCCACTAGTGAAATTAACCCATTTTTATATATTCAACACCAAAAACAACTTTGCAATGTCCAATTTCGTTTTCCAAAAATTACTTATTTTAAAATTTTAATTATCTTCTTTTAACTGAGAACCACCGACTACAGTTCTCCGATATAGCCAACCCATGGATCTCAATTCTTCTTCTGCAAAGTATCAGTTTAATCAAGAACTTCTGGTAACTCGTCTCTCTCTCGAAAAACATTTTCACTTTTAGAGGTCTTCAGACTTCAGGTTACTGTGTTTTTGTAATATTCGTATCATGGGTTTTACTTTTTTTTTGGATATTTATTCGGGCATCACTGCGTAAACTCAACTATTCAGTCTAGGGGTTGTGTGTGTTTGTGGTATAAAATATATAATTTCAATTTTATGGGTTTATGGGTTTATTTTACTGCCGATTTCTGCGTTAATTTGCATCTTGATTCTTGCACCACATTTGACTGCTGGGTGTGGTTATTTGAGTGATTCTTCATGTTAAATACTCATTAGCTCCGTAATAACATCGTTAATCGTTTCTCATTTATTATATTATCTGGGTATTGCATTTCCATTTTGTATAATTGAGACTAAATGGGGGATATCTTTGATTTTATTGCCGTCTAAAACGGTTGTTTTTTTGTTGTGAATGGAGAAGGAGAAATTAAGTCCACAAGGAATTATTATAACGGATAACGTGATTATAAACTAAATGAAGAATACAAATTGTGCTGTATTTGTTGATGGCTTTATTAACACGTCATTCCTGGATATTAGAACTTTAAGAACGCCAAAGAAATGGAGGATTTGTTGTTGGCTTGTTTGTAGATAACTTGAATGTTTTTATG
This sequence comes from Fraxinus cuspidata, assembly GCA_903798385.1. NCBI lineage: Eukaryota > Viridiplantae > Streptophyta > Magnoliopsida > Lamiales > Oleaceae > Fraxinus > Fraxinus cuspidata. The sequence continues at coordinate 12,417 of CAIGRP010113175.1, read as the reverse complement.
GCAGCTTTCCAATAAATGAAGTTTGAGCTTATTTATTCATTTCAACCTTATTAATACAGTTTAAGGTGTTTATCTATGATTGTCATCTATTCCCTCGTGCAGTCCCACTAGTTTAAAAGGTTGATTTTCTGCTGGGAATATCTTCCATTCCTCCCTCTCCAGAAAACTGTTGTGGCAATCTGGTTGGTTTGTAGCTCGGGAGAGAATTTGTAGCTTGCTTTTTGGTGTTCCATTGTTTCTTGGAGATCTTTTAGCATAGGTTTATCTCAGAAAGGCTTGGCAACATTCTCTTCTCAGCGCAAAGACGTCACAAGGTTATTTCTTATACGCTTGGACAGCCAGGGGCCTAACATGTTAGCAGCTGCCCAAATTCGCCCAGCCTTTTACTTCTGTAATAGGTCTCGATGCACATGCATAGAACTTCCTATGTTTGGATTTTTTTCTCTTTTTGGTTTTATTTATCCATTTTTTTAACTCATATATATGACAAATTGCAGAGATAACTCTATCAAATTAAGTTGTCCCTCTAATATATCATCATTGAGATCCTGTCGGCTTGCTGGAAAAGTTGATTTTGCTCAGGGTGCCAAGAATCACAATTTTTTTGTTCCCATTCGACATAGTAGATTATTTTTGGCTCTTGATTCGAGTGATGGTCACCCAGGTTTATCAGTGCCTGAAGAAGATACAATTAAAACTTGTGGACCGAATCATGAACCAGAGACATTATTGAGTAAATGGTCTCCACCCAGGTACTTGTGGAGGGGCTTGTCTGTCCTTATATTGGCAGGGCAGGTGATTGTTAGGACTTTAAAGGGCAAAATTCACTGGAAAAACACTTTGCAACAGCTAGAGAGGGTTGGACCGAAATCTGTTGGTGTCTGTCTCTTGACATCGGCATTTGTGGGCATGGCTTTCACTATCCAGTTTGTGAGGGAATTCACCAGATTAGGGCTAAATAGATCTGTCGGCGGGGTTTTAGCTCTTGCCTTTTCAAGGGAGCTGAGTCCCGTTATCACAGCGATTGTCGTTGCAGGACGTATTGGAAGTGCATTTGCTGCAGAACTGGGCACAATGCAGGTTTCTGAGCAAACTGACACATTGATAGTTCTTGGTGCAAACCCTGTTGATTATCTTGTGACACCAAGAGTGATTGCTTCCTGTGTTGCTTTACCTCTTTTAACTCTAATGTGTTTTACAGTAGGCTTGGCATCTAGTGCTCTTCTCTCCGATGCTGTTTATGGAATTAGCATAAACATTATCTTGGATTCTGCGCAAAGAGCCCTAAGATCATGGGATATAATCAGTGCAATGATCAAATCACAGGTTTTTGGTGCAATAATATCTGTTGTGAGCTGTGCTTGGGGCGTAACCACATTGGGAGGTGCCAAAGGGGTTGGAGAATCCACTACTTCTGCTGTGGTTATCTCACTTGTTGGCATTTTTGTTGCTGATTTTGCACTCTCTTGTTGCTTCTTTCAGGGAGCTGGAGATTCACTGAAGAATTGTATGTGAACTTTTTCTTTTAGATTCTTATGTAATTTATTATGTTGCCTTATGCTTTTGCGGAATGTACTAGTGAAACACAAAATCCGCAAGAGAATTTGAAAAAGGCTGTCTCCTTAACTTGTGCCCTTTTGTTACTTGACCAAGCTTCAGTGAGATTGTTAAATCCATCATGGCATTGTCTTTATCCCACTTCTTTGACTTGTTGCATTGTATCGTTTAAGAGAAATGGTTATAAACTCATATTTAGGAAGCATAATGTTGAACATGTGCCTTGATTCTTAAACATTATCTTAAGAAAAGAGACCCCAGAAGCTGGTTGTTTTTCCAGGCAAGGCCATCCCTGAGATTATCTTAAAGAATGTACTGATGGCAGTCGAGAAAAATCCTTTAGAGAGATGAATGATGGCCAAGAATCTGGATACTTTCAGGTCCCAGATCATATAATCACTTTAAAACCATAGTACTTTCCGACTATCTTTCTACTGAAAAAGGGTTCTCCGTTGCCAGAACCTAACTAAAGAGTAGCTTGGATGGTTGGTGGAGTCAGAACTTCTTCGATTATGGATTATGGACTTGAGGAGGTAATGCTGGAGCATCTTTGCATACTTGCAACTGGAGTTGCCTTGATGGACTAGGCTTCAATTTGATTCTGAGTGATGCTGGGTGAATTGTATTTTTGCCATGAGCTGTAGCTTTTGGATAAAGTAAGGACAATACCCTACATTACGAGATCGAGTATATCTGGAGTAGTGGATATATGTAGCGAAGTATATGGTATTCTAATCAAATACTTCTTTTATTTTAGAATCCAACTCCTCAGAAGATTGAGCTCTGATCATTGACCAATACTTATTTCTGCTTGCCAACTTCGGACTAGTATATAATTTCTTTAAATTTACTAACGCTAGGGGTAAGACACCACTTTTTTCATTTGATTTTATAAAAAACCAAGCTCTTTCCGAGTTGCTGGTGTTAAAATGACGCTCTGGGAAGATTAGCCTAGCATGTTTAGTCGTTCTTAAAAGTATACGTTCGGGATTTTTCTATTCCCGTGAGATGCACAATATACAGTGATCAACCAGGAATTGATTTACGATGAAAATCCATTCAAGCAATTCTTCTAGCTAAGTAGAAATTGCATGAAGCGAGTGCCCATCTAAGGGGTTTCTGGAGACAAAAATCAGGTGTTAAATGGATCAAAAAGGGGGATAGAAATACTATTTATTTTGATACATCAGCCTGATGGACCATCTTTGGAAGATAACACTGCAATTGGCTTATCTCGTGCTCTTCCTCTCCCATCGAATTTTCTTCTTTCCTTCTCCCTCCTTTTTTGTTCTATTAAGAAGTAGCAAAATTCTCGTCCCGAATCAGCTTCAGAGTGCCCTGCTCTGAATGGAGCTGGGAATCCCAGACCCCCACTCGAATCTATCATAAACCCTAAAAGGGGTGGAGATGATAATGGTTGCCCCGACTTCGCCTCGTTCGGTTGCCATCCTTAGTTCTATCGATGTCGTATATTTACTTCTCTCTCACAAATTGTGAAGTAAAAATATCTTAATTTTCAGTTCCATTGGAGTCCAATGAAGTAATGTGTGATAGGAATCATAAATATTTCAATGATTCCCATGTTCTTAATTAGGGCAAATTTCTATCATTTCCCATGGTGTGGTTATGGGAGGACAAAATTATCAAGTCATCAAATATTTCTATCAAATTCAAATGATAATAATTATATTCACACTACAATTTGACTTTGTTGCGCCATATTTTTATTGCAATAAATGTCTTCAACTTTTGCTTATTATTCTATTTATTTTCTCAAATTTTTTTGTTGCATTCTTATCCTTGATCTTCTATTAGCTAGCGTATCTTACCGTTCATGATGGTTTACGTCTGAATAATCCATTAAAAGGATACAAAAAGAATTATCTACCCCTTAAATTTTTTAAAAAGAAAACAACACAACAAGTAAAAAAATTTTGATAAAATATTTGCCCCTCATGATAAAGGAGCTAACAAAATATTAAGCAAAAACTATAATTAGGAACAAGATATACTAATTAATTAAATATTAATGAGAAAAATATAACGAGGACATAATGAGCACAAATTGAGGACATTCATTGCAATTAAAATATAGTGCAACGAACAAAAACGATAGTGCAAATATAATTACCTCTCAACTAAAAGTTGTATGCAGCGTCGGGACTCAAATTCACATATTTAAATAAGTTAAGCACTCAAAACTTTCACGTTTAAAGATTAAGGACTCATAACTACATCATGTAAAAAAACTTATGGGAGATCGATCCCAATTTTCACAATTGCGAAATACAATACTCACATATTTACAAAAATTGAAATTAATTTAAGAGTGTTGCTACTCACAATCATACTTAGCAATCATTGACGATATGACATTAATTGATTTAACATCTTATATATGATATTGAAGATACAATTAAGAAGATTAGATAATTTAAATATAACATCACTATTTATGAATAAGTAGTATTCATTATTTTAAGCTTAATAGTTATTCTTTGTGCTTTTGATTTGTAATTTCCTTCCTCAATTAGGAAAAGACTACCTAAAAGTTAAAACAAAATTGCTTTGCTCACGCACTTCGAAATTTCATTTTTTCTCCTAAAGAAAAATTATAAAAATAAATTAATTTGAGTCAACATGAAACATTCTAACAACTCAAATTCTTTAAATCCATGGGTACATTTTCACGGTCAACTCAGTAATACCAACCTAGACTACACAAAATTATTAACATTAAACTGATTAAAGACAATTAAATTGTCTTTAATATTTCGTTTGGGAAGAATTTATAAAGGGTTTAATTTATAAAAATATGTATTGAGTTGTACGATTAAAAATGATGTTTGACCATTAGTAAATGATTTATAAAATTTGTCAAATTGAGGCAAATTATAGTATGTGTTCTACTGCTAATATGGACAGGTATTGCCAATAATACGTATGATAAGTGAATTCATGTTAAGAAGATTTAAAACTCATAGCAAGAAAGAAACAGAGGAAAAAAAATAATCAAGAGTGATATTCCGACATATTTATCGACGAAAAATAATGCACGATGAAATTAATATCTGGAATATAAGTCTTTTATTCACGCAATACAATAAAACAAACCCAAACAGTAGGAAGATGTTCATCTAAATGATAAAAGATTTTGGGTTTTTTTTTGGAAGTATTCACTACGGAATGATTCCTTCAATTCTGTAATGAGGAAGAGCAGAAGAAACATCTTGTCCTTTTGTCTTGTAATACTCGTAATATTCCTTGAATAAGAATTCTCTGTATATGGCTGGATTCTCATCGGACAGAATTTCTTTTATAGGTGCAAATGGCTTTGCACCTGCTCTAAGACTTGGGGAGAAGAAGCATGCAACTGAGATCCTCGGCCCTACCGGTTGAGCCAATACTCTATGCTCCACACTTATGAACTTGTCATTGCTTATAATCTGAAACAACAGAAAGAGAAATATTCAATCAATTAATTATTTTCCCAGGCACAATATGACATAGTTAAAATCTTGTCTATTATACTGCTTAATACTGTCAAACTCACCTGCATCAGATCACCGATATTGGCTATGAGGGCCCCGCGCACTGGAGGCACGTCGACCCAGTGATCATCATGAAGAATCTGGAGGCCGCCAATACTGTCTTGCAGTAGCAAAGTTAAGAAAGTCGTGTCTGAATGTTTGTGGGTGCCCAGTGTCTTCTCAGGTTCAGGACATATGGGATAGTAGAGACAAGCCAATGCTTCACTTTTCATGCATTCAATTCTTGAAAGGTGATCATTGCTGAGACCTAAAGCTTCTGATAGTAACTCAGCCATTGTTTCCCTCATTTGGATCATGAATTTCACGTATTCTTGAACTTCCTTCCTGCAAAAAATAACATGGTATGTATAACTTCAAATTTAGGTTTTATTTTCAAGAATTTTGTGTTTTACTCAGCTCAAGGTGAATTGCCAACCTTATTGAACAATGAATCAGGGGTCACTATCAATTAAACTGGTGATAATGATGAGTAGTGTTAGTCGAGTTTATGTGGTACCTGCAAGCCAAAGGAATAGCTTCAGGATCCAATTGATCATCTTGGAATACACAAGTCAAGATATCCCTCCAACATGCAGAATCATATTCACGTAGAGGTCCATTACTGTTTAACCTAACTCTTTGCCTGCTCTCGGCAGTGTACAAAGGCTTTTTCGCCTCCACTGGTTGTTCATGGAATCGTTTAACAGCTTCCAACATGGCATCCATTATATGTAATGGAATACAATGATTTACTATTCGAAAAAAGCCCCACATTTCGGCCGCCTTCCTAATCTCCTCCACGACCTCCTTCCGCCTTGCACCACCAGTTTCAATCCCTTCAAAGTCTATCGTGGGCAACTCAAATTGAACGTTCTTGGCGGTTTTACCTGGTGTTGCCAAACTTTCCGGTGGATGCACGAAGAACTGAGGGATTTTCGCTACTCCGGCATCCACCAGTCCCTTGACGCCAGCTTTCGTTTCATCAAATTCCTTCACTTCTTTAGCCCAATCATATTTTCCATTGCTAGTAACCACCATTATGAAAAAAAAGTTCTATATGTACACAATCTTGTAGATATAAAATGAGTGGATGGAATTGTTAATCTTGCATGGCATTTATATAGTGGTAGTGAAGTTGGCCAATGTGGGGGACAAGTCCAAGTTAGTGAGATAACATATTACGTGTTACATAGAAATTTCAGAACGCAAATTTTGAATGCAAACATATTCTGCTTACTAGGCACATTTTTTCAAAATTAGGGTGGGTTTGTTTTTCTCGGTCTTCTAGAATTACTACTTGATTTAAAAATAAATATTAATTATCGAAAGCTACTACATACACGCTAAAGGGGCAACTAGAGAAGGAGGTCAAAACCAGGAAGAAGGGATCAACTTTTGAAGGCTGAAAATTGGTAGCAGTTGACTGAAAGAGTTGTTTACTGTGGGCTAAATCCTAAAATTCATGGATGGTATAGGATAGTAAAGTAGGAATCAACAAAATATCCAGGTAAGACGAGCACATCCGAAATATAACACGTGAATTTTTCTTTACCTCCAATATATTCAAATAGTCATTAGTTTTCATTGGTTGAAGACGAGATGACAATTACAAAGAATCATTCAAACATTATATTTTCAGTTTCTTGAAGTCAAACTAGCTCTATATATACTCCTTTCTAATTTATTTATTGTTCCTATTGCAGTTTAGTTAATAAATAATTGGGAAAATTGAAGCAGTATCCCTGACATTTTACTTTTTTGCAGATTTACCCTTATTTTAATTTGTGTCAGCAAAAGTCCATAACCTTTCAAAAATATGCCGCAGAGGTCCAAATAATTTGACTATTAGTTGACCAAGAAAAATGAATTTCAATCAAGGGTAAAATTGTAACTTGATATTACCATATCAAAAAATGAACCAAAAAACCAAATAAAAAAAATCAAGAAATAAAATTAAAAAAGGTTGACTCCTCGAGCCCCCCCCCCCCCCCCCCCTCCCCAATGTATAATATCTTTTTGCATTTAGGGCCATGTTTGAGCCACATTCTCATTTCATTCTTATTTTTCTACTTGTTTTTAACCACACATTTTTCAATAAAATAATATTTTCCATCACATCAATAACTTTTTTTTTAACCACATTCACCATCACACCACAAAAAATGCATTCTTTCAATTTTAATGTGCATCAAACACACTGTAGATCTAAAATTTGTCCCTTAAACCCACCCAAAATCTGTAATTTTGTATACGAACTAGGTAACTTCATTCCTAAATCTAAAATTCTCCATTTTTCATAGAGATTGATTTTTCCTTTTCATTTTTTAGATTTATATTGTGGCGATGTTCACTGGCACGAAGAAGTGTGATAATGTTATTGGTGATGGAATTTCTTCTCAAATCTGAACTTTCTTTACTATTTTATTTTTCCATTTTCAAATCTAAATTGTGGTGATATTCGACGACAAAAATGCAATGATGTTTGTTGTGGAGGAATTAATAGAGGTTGTTGGCATGATGGTGGTAGCTTATATCGACTGTTGGTGGTGGTGACGATGGGAGGTGGATGGTGGTCCGATGCTGTGACTGTTTTGCTCACACACCCCATCCTCTTGTTATTTGTGTTACAAAAATTGGCCCTTTAACTATAGATGTCGCTCTCACACTTCCAAATTGATAATAATAAGGAAAAACCCTAGCCCTTTTACCAGTTGATGATCATGAGAAAAAGAAAGTTGATAATCATGGTCGGGGTGGGGGCAGCTGAAGGAGACAACCTTTTTTTATTATTATTATTTTATTTCCTGATTTTTTGTTCATTTTTTCAATATGGTAATTATCAAGTTACAATTTTACCCTTTTAATTTGGTTAAAAGTTATTTTTTTGGTTAACTAACAGTCAAATAGATGGAAACCGTCCATTTGGACCTCTGTTGCATATTTTTGAAAGATTAGGGATTTTCGCTGGTACAAAATTGAAAATTATAGTAAAGTTTGCAAAGAAATGAAAGGTTAGAGACCCCTGTTGCAATTTTCCATAAATAATTCATCTTTGCCGTAGTTTGAAGTTTAAAATATTAATTTTTACTTATTTTTGACTAAAGATGAGCAAGAAAATTCATAGGGTGGTCAAATTGTTTGTTGGTATGGTTCTAAAAAGTTAACTGGGTACCAAATCTTAGGTAATAAACAAGAGGGAAAATTCATGGGACGGTTCTAATAAAAAGTAAAAAATATATGACAAAAATGTCCTGAGAAAATTGTTTTCTATTTTAATAAATTGAGGACTATTAAGTTAGAAGAAGCCCGGGCACATGTTCCAGATGCAAGTAAATATTATGTTTTATTTTAACGCGCAAGGAAAATTCATTACTAAATTTTTTTGAGCAATCTTAATAATCTAAAATTTGTCAAGATGCACAAGTGCAGTTATTACATCTTCTAGATATTATAATCACGTTTTAGGATAATCTAGTACTAAAATTATGTACGTGTAGCGTTTGACTTTGATGATTGATCTTAATTGAGTGTGTACATCAGAAAATTGCAGTTCTAAAAAAAAAAAACGAGTTTTCTGATATAGGAGGATAGATTGGAGTCGTCAATTTCTCTTTTATACTCATTTCACATTTCATTTTAGTTGACTAATTCGAAGCGAAATTTTGACAAAATTGTAGATTTCTGAATTAATATTTGTCTTGTTCAACCATGCTTATTATGCATCTTTTTTTGACAGAATGTCATTTGGACAATTTAAAAAATATATCTTATCATTCAATATTTTTTTGCCGATACGCTTTCTATCGACGATGAGGTTGGCAAAAAGTGATGTACAAATGACAAAATCATTGTCTTTGGTGCATATTTTTAGGTTTTGGCCACTGGCCAAAGTGATTCTTTAAATAAATAAAAAAAAAGTTAAAGGAAGAGAAAATAAAACGATAGTTTTCTTTTTTTCCTATCAGAGATTTGACAATTTAAAGTTATGTGTAATGACTTTAGATTAAACAAACTATCATGAAAGTGTCTAAAATGTCATCGGGACGAATCAAGAAAACTTCATAGTAGTGTGAATAATGAAGTTATTTTTAACGTGTTTTTTTAATTAAAGATGATTCGATGTGGTCTAATTGTCTTTATGCCTTCAAAAGGTTGGTATGATTTCTAGATGGTTAGGTGTGTCCGTACGTTCCCGAAAAAGATGTTAAGCAATTTTTCTTTTTGACTTTCACCCGCTAGTGGAACTACTATTCCTCCTTGGGGAACTACGCCCCATATTACCGACATTATTTGAAATTTTAATGAATGAAATAGTGATTTTTTTTCCTTAAAAAATGTGTGATTAAGGAGAAAGAAATTTTTTTGAAATTATGTGTAATATTATTTTATTGAAAAATATATGATTGTTAAGAAGAGAGAGAAAAATGATTTGTAATTTTAATGGGGTCAAACAATGGCTACTTTCACATGATCGAAGCAAATAGTAGGTGAAGTCGCAATTGTAATATTTAGCAGACTTGACAACCATTATTTTGGGAAAAAAAGAGTTTTTAATAGTAATTTTTAGGAATATGTAGTTGAAAATGAATATATAAAAAGTTTGAAATAATGATTGTCAAATAGAAGCTTAATAAGGCACGTGTTGCACTTCCTGTAAATTGCCATTGGTCCCTAGATTTTGAGGAATGCTTCCGGTGAAATCTACAAGAAGTAGATGTTAGCTCCAACAAATTAACTGGAAATTTCCCACCCAATTTGTGTTTTGGCTAGGGGTGGGCATGTGTAGGGTTGGGTCGATTTTTCCCTCAACCTAAACATAACCCAACATGATCGGTTTGATCAAAATTAACTTAATCCAATTCGTGTAAATGTTGAAACCCAACCCAACCCAACCCGACCTATAACCCAACCCAACACAATCAAGTATAAGTCGGGTTGTGTTGGTCGGTTTGAGACAACTTATCAATAAAAAATAAAGTTATCTAATTTTCTATTATATTAAATTCAAATAGACAAGATTAAATAGTTAGTAAATAAATAAATAAAATTATATATTATCTTATTCAATCGTCATTAATCGAGCCTATAAAGAACAAAGTGCATTTAATATAACACGAAAAAGTTATATTACATTTCCTGTGGGAAAGACAATGAGCTCCTCCTCTACAATGCACCAAAGTAATTATTGTTAGACTATCCACATGTACTTTTTAGGTTTCTTTTACTTTTTAGGCATTTTATTTTATTTTAAAGTAGGAGGGTCGGATTATCCCATAACTTAACCTGCTTACATAACTAACCCACCCAACCCATGTAAAAACAACAAAATAATCGACCTAAACCGGTGCAGGTTAGTTCGGTTTGGACGATTTTGACGGTTCTGTAAGGTTTTGCCAACCCCTAGTTGTGGCAATAAGATTCAAACATTGATTACATTGAGAACTTCCTATTTGGTTCGATCTTGGAACCATTCAACGGCGATGGTGGTGGTGGAAAAGGTGGTGATGGGAAGAGGAAGATAAATTGATTTTTTTAATAATTTATTTGGGCTTATTTGTACTTTTTTTTTAAAAAAATTGAAACTATAGTTGCGTTAGTTTTTTTTTCTTCTTTTCTTTTTGTTTTATTTAAATATGAGAGTATGTTTGTCATTTCGTTTTATTTTTAGAAAAAATTATGTTTCGTCTTGCAGATATGGTTGTAATGTCAGTTTATTTTTTTGGTGACTTCGAATTGGATGAAAAAAAATCAATAGGTATGGAGATGGACAAGTGATAAAAGTGGTGATATTCCAATTTTCATAACGGAGAGTATAACATATGCGGAAATGTACCATGATTTACAAAACAAGCTGAATGTCGATCCCTTTCAGTACGATATAGAACTGAAATTTTGATTCAAGGATGATTCATCTATTCTCATTCCACTATGATGTTACTTGTGATGAAGAAGTGAATTATTAATTTCAATTGAACAAAATGTACATGACTCCTCTTTGTGTGACTTTAGTGAAAAAGGATGTCGTCGAAGGTGGACACGAAGATTCGGTTTGAGGAGATCACAATGCTAATGATTTTTAAGACACATTAAATAGCTTGTGAGGATAATGTGGTTATTCCAAAGTCAGTTGTTTTTCATTGTGATCTCACTGTTACACAAGGAATTTCGTCGGTAGTTAACGACAACGAGAACGACAATGAATTTATAAATAAGAATTTGATTGTTTTATCCCGTTGGATACATGAGTGGGATGGAAGCGCAGGGCTGAAACGTGTTGATTGTCATTTAATTTTTCGCGTGTTGCTCCCGATAATGATGATTTGTATATCGAGCAACCATTCGAAACAAATAAAGATTTGCTGTAAGCTGCATATCGATTTCAAATTCTTTATTTAATTATCTATATAAAAAATTCAAAAAAAAAAAAGAAATTATTAAAATTAAATAAAGAATATAAATATTATTTAATTAAATTTGAAAAAACTTAAAGATTTGTTTCCAATGAATATTTAATTAAAAATTTTTAAATTAAAAAATTAAAAAGAGAAAAAAAAGAATTTGCTAATTCGTTAAAAAAAGAATATTTCATTTTAGTAATTATCAATTTCAAATTCTGTATTTAATTATATATATAAAAAATTCAAATAAAGGGAAATTATTAAAATTAAATAAAGAATATAAATATTATTTAAGTAAATTTGAAAAAAAAATTTTCCAATGAATATTTAATTAAAAATTTTAAATTAAAAAATAAAAGAAAAAATGAATTTGCTAATTCGTTAGAAAATAATATTTCATTTTAGTAATTATAAATTTAAAATTCTTTATTTAATTATATATAATAAATCAAGAAAAGGAAATTATTGAAATTAAATAAAGAATATAAATATATAAATTTGAAAAAAATTAAAGATTNAAAAAAATTAAAGATTTGTTTACAATGAATATTTAATTAAAGAATTTTAAATTAAAAAATTAGAAAGAAAAAAATGAATTTGCTAATTCGTTACAAAGGAATATTTAATTTTAGTAATTATCAATTTCAAATTCTTTATTTAATTATATTTATATAAAATTCAAACAAAAGGGTTTTATTAAAATTAAATATAGAATATAAATATTATTTAATTAAGTTTGTAAAAAATTATAGATCTGTTTACAATGAATATTTAATTAAAATAATTAAAAAAATAAAAGGGAAAAAAAGAATTTTCTAATTCGTTGAAAAATAATATTTCATTTTAGTACTTTTCAATTTCAAACTCCTTATTTAATTATATATATATATAAAATTCAAACAAAAGGAATTATTAAAAATAAATAAAGAATA
>CAIGRP010113169.1:0-34035 GCA_903798385.1 Fraxinus cuspidata | reverse complement strand
CACATTAGGAAAGTGAAGTTGAAAGTGTTAAAACAATAAGATTTCAAGCGCTAAAAATGAAATCCGCTTTGGAACACTTGGTGAATACATGTGATGACCTAAGGCATTTAGAGATGCAAAAAGTTTATCTCCTGACATTATGAATGCTGAGTTTTTGTTTGCCATGGTTATTTAATACAATATAATATCAGCTATTAATAAAGTAAGAAAAATGTTTCAAAGTGATGATATATGTATTGATACTACTATTAGTCACTTGAAAGTCCTTATTTCACTTTTAAAAACATATAGAAAAACTTGATTTGAATCTCACAAGAATACAACTAAAGAAATTGCTACTCAAATGAAAATTGAACAAAAACTAATTATTCTTCGAAAGAAAGACTTTTATAAAAATGTCAATGATGAGATAATATTTGAGGTGAAAAATCTTTTAAAGTTGATTGTTTCTTATATATATAATTGATCATGCTCTTTATTCACTCAAATTAGGGTTTGAATAATTCAAAAATGCGAAAATACATTTGAATTTTTGTTTAATTTAAACAAAATTGAAGACTGCATATGATAATTCTTTGAAGTGTTGATGTTATAAGTTTGAAAAATATTTGAAGCACTACAAAAATTCTAATATTATGGACAAAAGTTCTTTTCTGAACTACAAATTGTGAGAAATTGTTCAACGTCACAAAAATGTTGAATTGATTGACTATGGTGTCAATTGAAAAAGAAGTTCTAAAATAAATTGATTGCAATAGTATAATTATTAATTTTCTACAAAAAATTCTAGAAGAATAAATTTAATTGAGACACTTGAAAGTTTTATATTATTATTTTGATTTTAAAAAATAGATATTATTAATATATTTTTTAATATTTGTAAAGCCCCATATTTGAAAATGACATAAGACCCCTAAAATCTCAAGGCCGGCCTTGGGTTCATCCATTTACATTTGACATGGGAAGCTAGTGATTCATACGACGACTCTGACACAGAACCTCAGAGAAAATTAAGGGTTTGCAGGCCTTCCAGTTAGAAGCTCGCCTTTCCAGAACTTTACATCTTGGAGAGTCGATATGAGAATGGTCTTCATTCTAGATCGGGGAGGAGGGCAAGAAATAAAAGTGTCGAATATTATGCAACAAATGAAGCACAAAGAATGAAAAAACAGTGAAACTCTCGACTAATCAGATACTAATGTGTAGGGAAGATCTTATTTCTGGTAAAAAAATTTATAATACTGGAGGTTGTAAACCTTATTCATGTAGGTTTCATAGTCTAGTAAATGACAAGGACATTATGAAGAATAATAAAAAGAAAGATGATGAAAGTAAAATTAAAAAGCAGAGAAAGCAGAAAAAGACTGCGAAGAGAGAGAACTAAAAGCCATGGGATTCTCAAGTGATTTGATGTTCCAGATTTTTACTATAGTCCTTTTTCTATAAATCACTAAAAAAAAAAAAAAACGGCACTGCACTAGCCATAACATGTAGAAAAAATTACTTTCATTGTTGTGTGAAACTAGTCTTGAATAATCCGGACCAATTTATCACCAATGTTTAGGAGACAATCTGTCGGGGAAGAATGCTACCTACAATGTAGAGTGAAAACTACCTTCACAAACCAAAAAAATATCCAAAAAACAAAAGAAGGGACGGAATAAAAGAATAGAAAATTGCATCAAAGTGTGTTGAGGTTGTGGTAAAACAAATATAAGCACTGTTTCTACCCATCAAAGATTTGGATATTCAATATGGAATTTAGACTTTTAGTGAGGGTTGTTATCCTAGTTGAAGCTTGGAGATTGAAACATTCAATTCTAGGAAAATCATCACATATTTAGATAGTTAATTTCATTAGTAACACAACCAAACTTGAGCGCGAAATGAACAAGTGCTGTGAAATAAACCTTAGAATAAGCACTCTTAGAATGTGATTGAAAAACAAGTTTGAGGATGTGTATCCGACGAGAAAGCAATGAAACATTTGACTACAAAGAGTCGGGAAATAACCAACCTACAAGTTCATGGTTATTAAATTGATATGCACACACACACATCAATCGACCATTGAATGAGTAAAGAATTAGTTTTAATTGCATTGCTTATGAGCCATTTATGAATTATCAAATGATTTCAAATATTTGATATAAAGTTGGCAATGTCATCATGCTTTTTTATTTTTGTTTGCATGTGTGTTTAGTAGATAGTGTTTTTCGGGACGAACAAGATTTTGAGTTTGGGTGTATTTGATAAAATGTTTATTCGTGCTTTAATTCTTATTTATTTATTATTATTTTAAGTGGATATCTACTTAATTTAGCTTAAACGTTTTTCATTGTTGGTAAAACTCATACTAAGCAAATTTCGATGAAATTGGATTGAAACGGTACATAATTGAGGAATTAGAGACCAAAATAATCAAGTCTTAAAGATAAGGACCTGCCACACAAATATAGAGGATTTGAAATGAACAAGAACTTAATGTGGAGGACCAACGTGCACTTAACTATCACAAATTCCACCTTTTGTGTGATTTCTTTTTAATCATTAATACAAACTTTTATATATACTAGTGTATTGCCCACGCAATGCACATGCTGTGTTATTTTAAAGGTAATGTTAGCGAGTAAGTTTGCATCTATACTTTGTTGTTTAGCAATTTAAATGTGTAGAATGGTTTCAGTTTTCAATAACATCAAATTAAATTAACAATAATACATGGTTGAACTAAAAAATGATATTAGATGAATGAAAAAACACATTGTAGTAGAGAAAATCTGTTAGTTAAAGAAGTTTTCAACCGTGCTGATGAATGAATGACGTTTTTATATGTTTTTATCTGGGTATTAATATTTGACATGATATTAATTAAATTGTGACTTACACCGCTTTGTGACCAATTGGAAATAATATTTTGTTTATGTGACTCGTAAATAGTAATATGTGATTTGTAAACATTAATACATAAAATGTAATCATCATTATAAAATGAGATCTACATATTTGTCTGCCACTACATAGATACATCGATGTTCAACCTTTTCCTTTACCACCTTGGTGGCCTTCTTAATTCCAAGGTGGTTATAAAGCACTACATATATCCAGCCGAGCTCAGGCAGCATCACAATCCTTTGGCATGAATTCTAAGTCATTATGAAGAATATATTCATCATATTTGATCACAAATATATGAAATCATAATTGAAAAAAGAAAGTCAGTTTACTAGTTTTTACATTTAAATGGTGATCACAAAACGGATATTTATTTAGACCGTTGTAAGTTAAAATGATTATTACAAACATACACATTTTGCTATTGTGGCCCTCATAACCTAGCGCAAGCCTCAACTCCATGGAATCATCTTGATCATCATCTAAATTTCGATTCCATATTCCAATTGAATTCATCAACTGAGGGATGATTTTCAAATATTGTTTCATTCTCCCTTTCACGTTTAAATTCGTGAAGGTCCTCCCGGCTATATTGAATATAATCAATGCTCAAACATTAATATCAAGCAAGCCAACATCCAATGTGCCTTGTTTGTAGGCAAAATTGGCATTAAGACTTGGTTCACTTTAGTCATGGACTGTTCAATGGTATTCTGACACTTCTTAGTGACTAGAACATTTGGATCCTTCATGAATTTCAAACATAGTTGTCAGTCTCGACCTTTACACGGACCTGGACAATGCAGCGCGTCAATGGGTTAGTGGTTCAACCTGCGGGTCATTGCATAAAAACCTACAAAAAATATAAAGTATATTTTTTTTTAAGGCCAAAATTAAAAAAAAATTAATTTATATTTCACTAATTAATTAGGTCTATAAAATAAAGTAAAATGTTGGACCAAAGTTTTTTAAAAGAAGATTTTTTATAAAACCTATAAATGATTCATTAAATAGATATAAGTTATTGCACATAAGTAATACTAAAATACTTTATGTTCAAGTGGTTAGGAACCCATTATTTTCCTTAGAGGTCCAAGGTTTAATTCATTTGGACCCAAAAATTTTGTAAGAGGATTTTAAAACTCAATCAAATCGGTCAATCAGGCCGGGTAAATCGCCAATTAACTTGGTCAAAGCCCGATTTTGATAGAGTCAAGTACATATTTATCAAACTAATATGCCCGGCCCAGTCAAGGGTTCGGGCCACTGGTTTTCCGGTCCAATCGGTAGGGCTGGGTTAGGTTTTATAACTATGAATTCAAATATATATTCTTGATCGTAGCCTGAATGTAGAAGTCAGTTGTGGTAGCCTTAAACTTTACATTCTAGCCATACCGTGCTAATTGACAAAGGTAATAGAAGCAACATCCATTTGTTGTCATCATATAAAATAATAAACGTGTGATTAGTCTTCAAGATCTATATGAACAATGATGTTTGTAAGTGATATGTGACCTCACCATAATATTTGTGACTTATTTATATGGTATGGGACCTATAACTTGTGACTATTGAACAATGATATTTGTATATGATATGTGACATGTCTATGTGTTCTGTGACCTATATGAAATTTATGTGACCTGACCATAATATCTCTGACTTGTGCATATGGTATGTGACTTACGGTATGTGATACAATACAAATGATATGATACATATGTAGAATGATATGTGATCGTTGCATACCGAGTTGGTCAATGACGCGTAAGGATAAACGAGCTCATACCACCATGTTTTGTTGCCTACAATGAATAAACCAATGTAGAAAGGGGGCTTAATAATATCGTCAGCATCTTTGAATTTATTCTATAAAGAGAAACAAATAACAAATTATTTATCCTTATTTGCAATGGGTGTATGTTGTAGTTCACAAACTAATGTCATACATATTTATTTGTTGGTTTGTAATCCCTATGGAACCAACTCTTAATTGTCGCAACATCAACATCATCTGTATGTCGATTGTAATATTGAAAAACCAAAGCATTCTTCGAACTCTTGCTTTGATTCCCTTCGTTAGAAACAAATGAAGACTGTGATATTCTTGTCGATCTAGAAACACGCTTCAACGAAAAATCGGATGTGGGTGCAAAAGTGGGTGATACATATCATATAGTGAAATATTAAACACAGTAGTTCATTCTATGGCTTATAATAAGTAAAATATAATTTTTGTGCATAAATAGTTTGTTTAACCATAAACCTCTTGAAGTTCACATTCTGTGTCATTTACTACATGGGCGATTACAACATTCAATTGATCTTGAACCTATTTTTATTGAAGCATTTGTGAAACAATGTTGCCAACATTTGAAGTAGGTTGGGTAGAACCAATTTCCAAATTAAATGACGACGGTTCCATCGTCATTGGGTCAAATAATTGCTTATCATGGTACATCTTACCCTTTCTTTTTTGATAACAGTTCCTTCAACATTTTTCCCCAAAAATGGCACATTTATACATGAAAATTCAAGAAGTTACAAATGAAGATATCAAATGACATTGGTCGTTGAATGAACTTACTTCTTCCCGAATGTTTGTAGCTCCATCATTAGGCAATTCACATCTATCTTTGAATATGTTCAAAATTTGATCCATTGAACTTGATATCATTGCAGTCATAGATTCAGATAGAAAGTTCAATTTTGACTTCATCTCCAACAAGTTTGATCTGGTTTCTCCTTGCATACAAACAATAATATTCGTTTTTTGATTCGTGTCAGCCTTTATTAATGATAAATGAGCATTAACATCATTGATTTGCATAGACAACTCCTTATTTTTTCGTTTCGAGTTCACTAGTTTCATTTTTCAAATTTTCCAACACATGAAATTTAACATACATCATGACATGGAGAATGCAAGATATCATAGTATATGAATCATGTGTGACACATGCACATTTGTGTGTGACTTGTACATCATGACATGTGACTTTGGACACTATGACATGTGACCAATGCATGTATTTTTGTGACCTTTCTAAATAACATGTACCAAATTTGGAGTGGTGTGTAACAAATACGTATGTACATGTGAACTTTGTTAACAGCAATTGTTTAAAATATGAACTTATATTAAACATTTGTGACCAATTCATAGTCAATTGTGACTACAATGAAGTGACACGTGACTTCCTCTTAACATGAATATGTAAGAGAGAAATATGAAACTTGACCTAGAATTAGCATGCACATTGAAATTCAAAACATGAACTCAAATAAAAAATGAAAATATGATAATATACGATAAATCAATATATATAACTACACTTAAATTAAAGATAACATACATTAGATCAATATGCATGTGCTGCCTGAGATGGAGACATATAAGCAGATGACCCTCATCTACCGGTGAATGAATGTGCGCAATTTGTGACTCAAACTTGACCTAGAATTAGCATGCACATTGAAATTCGAAACATGAACTCAAATAAAAAATGAAAATATGATAATATATGATAAATCAATATATATAACTACACTTAAATTAAAGATAACATACATTAGATCAATATGCATGTGCTGCCTGAGATGGAGACATATAAGCAGATGACCCTCATCTACCGGTGAATGAATGTGCGCAGTTTGTGACTCAATCTGAAGATCCATTGAAGAACGGACATAAAATGATGTCATTTGTCTTCTCGGAGGTAGATCAACAAAATCGTTCTCGTCATCAACGCTATCACTAGAATTGCCCAATCGTCCATCAATAATCATTAGAATGCGTGATTTGGACTTGTTGATTGGTTCTAGAGCTTTGAAATTTTTCTGGCACGTGATAACGTTTGTTGCCGTGGTATGTTATATGAAACACCTTCCATGTATGGCTGCACCATCTCCATTTCAAAAAGATTGATGTCTTGTACTTGAAGCTGTAAATAAATAAAAAGACTTATCATGAAAACTATTTACTATGAAATGTATACTGATTGCAAAACGTGAATTGTGACTGCATAAAGTAGTGAGCTGTGACATGTGAAATATGCGATGTGTCTTTTCCTTTGACTGCATAGTATGAAATGTGACCCGTGACTCTATAAGTTTAACTGTGACTCATTTGTGACTTGTCTATGTAATACACAAATGAAATGAAAAGTTACTTCCAAGTCAGAGAACACATCCTCTTCAAGTTTAGCACCAGATAGCAGTTTATGTGATCTCCAATTCAGGATACGTGGTACCTCCTCCGAATCCTAAAAGTTACAGTTTCATGTAGCTGTAGAATAGATCCATAAATCCAAACTTGAAAGGCAACTAGAAATAGTTTGAGTATATAATTAAGATTTATATTACACAAACCATATTTCATTGAGTTTATCAAACAAATCTTTTGCCTATGGAAACATCTTCATAGTATCAAAGTCTTCAATAAGAGCATACAAATAATTCTCAACAACCGTCTTGTATGAGGTCAAGAAGAGGTATGATGTTATCAAATAAAGAATCACAATCCTAACCACTTCATGATCGTCTTTGTTCGTTAAACCAAAGAAGATGTCTCTAACATCTTCATTTGTAACTTAGTTTAAGTGTCTAAAATATTTTTCCTTGATCTTAGAATGTGAATTTTGAAGACTTCTACTCACGTTGTGTCCCTGATACCTAAGTCTCGTAACCAGACAGATCTCAAACAAAGAAAATCGTAGATACCTACCGGTCACCATGAACCATATATCTTTTTTGTTCGTTTACTTCACCTCTCGGAGTAGAAAATAATTTATTAGTTGAGGTTAAACCCTGTAATTTAATTAATTCTTGGAGGTTGATACAATAAAAAATAAGGAGAATCCTCATTTGTTGATATGTGAACTGCAATCAGTAACATCTACCCAGATAAGAGAGGGTAAGGAGTAGTGATTTGCCAATTTTAGATTATGCCCTCGGGAAAAGAGTGAAAAAAAAAATTAAATTTGGGGGTGTGTGAATCGCCCAAGTGGAGTAAAGAAATATTTGAATTTTATGGTTGGAAATTGGATCCACTTATTATTATACAGTGTTGCACTTAACTCTTAATACGCACATCCATTTTGCATTGAATATGTGAGACTTTAGCTTTTCCATTATAGCTTTGATGTAGTTCATAATTGATATTATGTTTTCAATCATGAGCTATGAAGGCAAACTATCTAACTATATTTGTTTATGTGTTTTCTTTTCTTAAATTTGTTTGTTTCAGTGTGTTTATGTGTGCTAGTTTTTTTTTTTTAAGTGTTTGTTCGAGAACTAGCAAAGTATTAAGTTTTGAGATAATTGATTATTGTATTTCGCTCATACTTTGGACATCATTTAAATTTGATATTTAACTAATTTTTACAAGTTTTAGAGCGTTTTAATGTATGTTATGATGTTGTGATATAAATTGACTAAAATGAAGGAAATAAGTAAAAGTTGACAAAATTGGAGAATAAGGCTAAAATGTAAGAGATCCAGACTAACGTGAAAATACTCAAAAGTTGGGCCAGACCTCGCAATGAAGATTAAAAAGTGCTAGGAGTTAATTGGATGAAGAAAGAAGTCAAATGGATGAAATATAGGCAAAGTATGATCACACATCAATTTCCAACCGAAAACGTTATGCTCCGGATTTTTAGTCTCATATTGAAACTTATTTTTGACATAGCAAACATTCGAATTGGAAATGATATCTGAAGAAAAGTTATAGCCCTTAGAGTTGTCTTTCCAACGCATCTTAAATCATCTCAATCGGGTATCGAGATAAAAATTATTAATAAAAATGCTGTAAGACATACAGTGCTGAATTTTCACCCAAAACTTGGCACTGCAACGCTACCGCTGCTGAAACTCAATAGCAACTAGGTGCCGCACACCATGATTGTGGCACCGAGGTGGTGCTGGGTGAGAAAAAGGGTTTTTGAGTTTTTTGGACTCTTTTCTTGGACCAATACGACTCCAACCATTTCAAAACTTCAAAAGACTATAAATACAACCTTTAAAACCTAATTCTATAGGAGAGAACGGTTCAAGAGGCAAGGGGGAATTCAACACAATTCTTCAAGAAGGTAATGAGGAAAAAATCAAGAGATTCAAGAAAAAGATAAAGAAGAACAAGAGAAGAAATTGAAGATCTACATTATAGTTTTTCTATTCTCTTCTCTATCTTTTTGTATGAATTTTAATATTTTCATAGATTACATCATGAGCTTAAATTCATTATCTAGGGTATGATTGTAGCCAAAAACTTGAGAATATGGATGGATTAATTTTATTTATTTCTATTAGATTTTTTGCATATGTTTATTCGTGTTATGATTTTAATGCTATCAATTAATTGGCTACTAATAAATGATTTGATACTAGTCAATTTCGGCACTTGGGAAAAGGGAGTTTAGGCATGATCGTAAGAATAACACAACATATGAAATTATAGGTTTCAAGAGAAAGTATAATTCATTTGAAGCATGTTTCATTTAAGAACCACAAACTCGATAAATTTTATATTTAAATTCGGAATAGAGATATAGGAATAGTTTTACTCAGCACTCGAGAGAGGGAGTAAAATTACGTTAGTGCTCTTGCTTATAAATTGTGGAAAATTAATTAGAAATAATTATATGATTGAGAATCATATTTGATACTTAGGTGAAATCATAACCCTATTGATTATTCTTCTAACTTGCATTTATTGTTGAAATCGTCAACATATTAGTTTAAAAAACATTGATTAAAAAAATTCATTCATCTAGATAAAATAAAGACTATATAATTATACTATTTAGTACAATCCCTGTGGGTTCGACACTCTAACTCCATTATTATATTACAAAGCTTAACATCGTACACTTGTGGTATAGATCAAGTTATAGAAGACATTGGACAACATCTCATGAAAAAGATCTTGAAAATTTCAAATGAATTGTCAAAAGCATTACAAAGAAAAGGTGAAGATATTGTCAATGCCATGAGTTTAGTGCAATTATGTAAAGCACAAATCCAAACCATGAGAGATGATTAATAGGGTTCTTTTATTCGAATGATTTGTTCGTTATGTGAAGCTCCCGAGATCAATGTTAGCAATATGGATGATATGTTCATAACTCTATATTGTTCATCATGTGAGATGGTGAAAAATCCCTAACTTTCAACATCTTACACTAAGGCCCCAAATTCAAGATTAACGACTATTAGGACTTTTCGAGGTGTTATAATCTACCCCTCTTAAAATAAATTTTAGTCCTCAAAAATGACCTTAGAGTCATTGTCAAATAATTGGGGATGCTTAGATCGTATTTCATCCTTGCATTTCCAACTTGCCTCTTCGACTAGATGTTGTGACCATAACACTTTGACCAATGATATTTCTTTGTTGAGAAGATTTTGTACTTTCTGAGCTATAACTTAAAGAGTGTTTCCTCATAGCTCAAATCTCACTAAATTTTCAAGGGTTGATGTTTCACCATGTGATTTAAATAAGGAACATACTTCTTGAGCACCTATAAGGAAGACGCCATGTGCTGTAAAAAGTGCTAGTAGAAAAGACAATTGGTAAGCTACATTTCCAATCCGTTTGAGTATGTCGAAAGGTCCAATGTACCTTGACTAAAGTTTAGCTTTCTTGCTAAATTGTAAGACAAGTTTCATTGGCGTGACTTTCAAAATACTCAGACAATAAATTCCAGTTTCTTTCGCTTTCTATCTGCATAAATTTTCTAATGATTCTTAATCCGATCATGGTGTGTTGGTCGGACCGAGAGTGCTATTATTCGAGTGATAGTGTCTCATGAAGTTCTTTCAAATTCCTTCTATAGAGAATTCTGAGCTATTAACATTGTTGCTTTCTCTATGGTTTTCCTACTTAAAGTGCCCGCAACTACGTTTGCCTTGCTTGGTAATAGATTTCATTGTCAAAATCCTTTACTATTTCTAGCCATCTTCTCTGCCTCATGTTCAATCCTTCTGAGTAAGAATCTAAGTGTGTATATACAATTGAGGCTCTTATGATCTATATAAATGTCACATTTACCCAATACAAGTAGTGTCTACAAATCTTCAAGGGGTGTACTACCGCTACAAGTTCTAGGTCATATTTGGGGTAATTCTATTTATAAGGTTTCAACCATGTAGATGCATAGGTGACTACCTTGCCTTGTTGCATTAATACACAGCCTATGCCTTACTTGGATGCAGCATTGTATATTACAAAACCTTTTGATCATTTAGGTGCATTAACTAACTTCTTCAATTCTTCAAATGTTCTCTGTGCCCTTCTTCAATATTCGAATAAATCAAAATATCATTGATGAATACAATGACAATTTGACCTAGGTATTCATAAAATACCTGGTTTATCAAGTCTATGAGTACTCCGGAAGCATTAGTCAAGCCTAGTGGCATAACTAAGAACTCATGACCATACCCAGTTCTAAAGGCTGTCTTTGACATATCGCTAGATTTGATCCTCAATTGGTGGTATTCTAACCTCACGTCAATCTTTGAAAATGCCCTTATGTCTCATAATTGGTCGAACAAGCCTTGGTCCTAGAAAGTGAATAATTATTCTTAATAGTGATCTATTTTGTTCACGATAGTCGATGCACATCCTCATTAACCCATCTTTCTTTTTGACGAATAACATTGGTGCTCCCCATGATGATACACTAGTTGGATGAATCCCTTTTTCAACGGTTCTTCTATTTGTGATTTCAATTCCTATAATTCCTTGGCGCCATTATGTAAGGAGGCTTAGAAATAGGTGTGGCACCGAGAATCAAATCAATTGTTAACTTTACTTTCCATTTTGGAGGCATCCCAGGCAAGTCCTCAAACAAAAAAATCTTCTTGTAACTTCCATACTACTTTGACATCTCCCACTATCAGTGCTATATCTTTCTTTGCCAGTACTGGCATATATCCCTCTTACTATAGGAGTCTTCGAGCTTTCACAAAAACAACTTGGAGTAGGGGTTTTGTCACGGGCACTAAAAGGCGAAGTTCTACCCTTTAGACTACCTAAAAACTATTTCTCTTTCAAAACAAAGCATGATTATTAGAAAGCCAATCCATACCCAAAATTTCGTAGAATTCATGTATATTCAAAATATGTAAGTTTGTTTCCCAAGTCCTACCATCAATTTCTACCTTAATTGTCCATATTGTTATCTTATGCTACTTTAATTCTATCCTTGAGGATAAGTCATCATGTCAAGGTCGCTATCCTTGTAAAAACTCGAGTCGATAGTTCTATAACTTCCAACCTTACTTTTTAAAAATATCTCACCAACTATTCTCATATTGAGTTCATCGACGTCAACTTTCCAATTATCTTCTTGCTCAAGGCATCACCTGCTGGTTGGCTTTACCCAGTGATAATAAATCATAAATCGTATACTTATAATCATTCAGTTGCTTAAACAGGATGTGATTCAGGTTCCTCACATATGTCCTATTCAACCTCAAGAATATCTCACGTTTCCGGTTTAAACTCTAACCGATTGCGAGGTTCCAAAATGTGCTCCATAAATCATACTTCCCTTAAATAGGTTCCCAAAATAAAAATTTCTAAACTAGACATTTCTATAATTAGAAGTTTCTAAATTTAAAAACTTTTTTAATTAGGGTACTTTCCTAAATGACATTTTCTAATATAGAGGATTTTTATACATAAGAGTTTCTAACTTTGAATCTTTCCGTAACTAGGAATTTCAAAGTTTAAATACATGTTTCAAATTATTGAATTTCTGTAAATAAACACAAAGTGAAAATTAAGCGTAGCTGAACACATTTTTATAAGCATAGTTCAAACATGATCCCATGTTTATTCATACTTATTCACATATGATGCTTCTCAAAATAGAAATGTCCTGAAGTAGGATTTTTTAAATTAGAAGTTTCGTAAGATAGGAATTCTTGGAATAGAGGTTTCTAAAATGGATTTTTCTTAAAAGTTTTTGAAAATAAGGTTTCTAAAGATGGGAATCTTCTTAAAATTGGTGTAAGTTTGTAATATTGTTTTCGTTTTATTGGTCTGAATAAAGCTCAACTGTGTGGCTTCCAGGTGGGGGGAAGGGGGGTCACAAGTGGACCACTTAAATCCCAAGCTCTCCTTATAAAAATGCCCTTTAGTTTTGCTAATACACAGATCAAGAAAACTCAAAGAATAAGTAGGGAAATGGAAGTATTTAGAGGTATAATTTTTTTTATTAGACTATTATTTGATCGAGAAATTCTCTAAGGTCAACTATTCTTATTAGTTGATATGTTCCCTAATGTATTTAATAGTCTAAAGTCACATAATATCATAAAATTGTCATTTTCATAACTAGAAGCTTTTTTTCGAAATTTAAACTTTCATAAATCTACACTTTCAGAATTTAGAATTTTCCATAATTAGGCACATATAAAGAGAAAATTGTACATAAATAAGCACATTTTCATAATTAAACAAAATTCTAATTTGTTTGAACATAATTTCGTACATATTATTCACATAATTGTATATTATTCACATAATTGCGCATGAACATGGTTAAATTTTATAAACTAGCATGCTCTAAACATAGGTAAACGTGGTTAAATATAATTGTCCTCATATAATAAGAACATCAAATAATATAATTACATATTTTTTCTATTTGATTCGAGGGTGTCAGAGCTTGAAAATTGGCATTGCATGGTGGTGACGTAATAAACCTTTAATCTCACTTTATTATTATTTTTTTGCTGTTCACTGTTCACAATAGTGAACAATACTTTTTTTAAAATTCCTTTTCTATGAATAGTGAGTAGTTCACGGGCAGCGAACATTGTTTTTCCAATAAAAATCTTTCTTCTAAAAAAATTTCAGTCTAAGAAATGTAAACCTGCTTGATACCAATTTGTAATGACCCAAGTTTTACTTTTGGAATCATTATACATGTGCCATCAAAAAATACTTTCTTAATCAAAAGAAAAAAGATAATGTTTCTTAGCATGCGAGGATTTAAAATTAGTTTTAAAAGAAATACAATGAAGTTTTTAAAATCATTAACTAAAAAATTTATTCTTCATTTTTCACCCACGCAAGCACAATCCACCTCCGATCGCCTCGAACCACATTTTTTGTTACACATAAAAATTTTAACATATACATACTAGATATAATCTCAGTAATGAGTAAAAACTAATTTCATCTCATATTTTAATACGGAAAATCATGACATACATATGGAGATAGGAAAATTAAAATCCGAAATTCGAGGCTATAATTCTCATGTGTAGCGCTACTAAACTCCTGTCATTTGAACTTACATATATAGGATCATTATCATAATCATAACTTGGATTTTCGTATCATCATATTCATAACATAAATTTCCGTAAATTAAATAATGAAAGAACAATTTGTACTATTATAGATCAAAGTAAATCGAGAAAATCATCTTATTAGACTTTCACTCCAAAATCCCTTGGACACAATGCGTGCTAAACTTTTTAATGTGAAAGTATATGTAAAAGATGAGTTAAAAGAAAAGGTGTGAAGTACAAGTTTAATTGTGTGGGAGTGTAAGTGATATGCGGGGGTATAAATAGGGGTGTCTAAGATTTGACTCTATTACCTATTTTGGTACAAACATTCATTCCCTTATTAATATTACATGTTTTTCCATATAGAGTGTAATCAATCACTCAACTAAATACCCTAATGTTTAAAATTTATATTAAATCATGCAATCACATTTAATCAAAGTAGAAATTAAATTACTTTCCATAATCTAAATACGGCAATCCCATAATCGTTTCCTTGACTAAACATGACAATTTCATGATCGTTTCTTTACCAAAATCTGAATTTTTTTTAAAAAAAGTGCATATTGGGTACTTCAACTATCGAAAGTCATCAATCTGGTCCCCTAACTTTCAACATTTTACACTAAGGTCCCAAATTCAAGATTAACGACTGTTTGGATTTTTCGGGGTCCTATATTATTCATAGTTCTTTCGGTTACAGTCGAGAGTATTTTTTGCGAGGACTTATGTTGAAAATCGTGCACAATCGAATAGAAGTTCTATAGTTGAATGATAATTTGATTGCAAATATTGAGAATGATGTAATTGAAAATTTTGAAAATGATATAATTATGGAACATTATCAAAGTATGAGAATGCATATAGAACAATCGTAATTAGATATCAAATAATTTAATATTTTTGCAACTTTTTTACAAGTTTGATTGTTTCCCAAATTCTGAATGTCTGCATTCAGTAGCGTCCACAATTCAGAATCTGATCCAACTTGGTAGGTGCCGTAGAAAATTGCTTAATTATTCTTCTGCAGTTCTCCAGTTATGTTTGTATCGATGTATGTGAATCTTTCTCATTTATCTCCATGCAAAGTTTTCACATCAATTCCTCAGATTTATATCCGATCTTGAATTTCAGCATTTGATTCTTCTCAGTTTCCTTTTTCAACAGAAAGCATACAGAAAATTAGTTTTTTCCTGACTGTTGGTCTTGTCTGTTGAGCTACTTTCTGGAAGTCAAGATGTCAAAGTACATGTTCTGTAAGTAAGCATGGTTTATTTTCGACGTCCTTCTCATATTTAGACAGCAATTCATGAGTTTAATTTTTTCGACAACAGCTTTTAATTGGAACTTTTGTAGTTCTTTCTATTTTTCAAATACCAAATATAGAATTCATTATTACAAATTCGAGGGTTTTCAAATTCCAAGTGGATATATAAGTCAACTCAACAAACGAGCAAGCCTTTCTTTTAGATGAAATTTTAAGATTTTCAAATCTCAAACAAATAATTCTCCGTAGATCAATTGTTACAAATAAAATTAGTACATGAGTGATTTCTAAAGAATTTAACATTTACGACAGAATTTTAGTAAGTTTTTTTTTTTTTTTTTTAATTTACAAATTGATCTGCTGCATGATATATTAATATTGAAAAGGAGAAGTTCAACAGATATAATTGAGCATGAAAGCTAAACAAGATCACAGAAGGGAAATTTTAAGTCCATGAAATATCATGTGAAATAAGTTCAGCAACTCATTGAGTTTCACGTTTTTTAAAAATATGCTAATTTTTAATTGTGTGGCTAGCTATATTGTTCGCTGCCCTGTATCCATAGCCAAAGATGTGTGTGTGACACAATCAGTGACACTGTAAACTTCATGTTTGAAATATTGTGGAGACATCTCGCCTACTTGATTTAATCATCCACAGAACTATTTGGCTTCTTGAGTTCAATAGTTCAACTATAACGCTTTAGCCCGTGAAATAATAGAGTTGCACAATAGAAATATTTAATTAGCATCAAGAGGGAAATAACATGGTTTAATGTTTTTTATTTTGAATCTCTGAATGTTTAAATTTTTAAATAGTACATCCTACAATAATGCGAAACATAAACATACTAAGTATGGTGGTGCTTGCCATACTTTGGGCCCCAAACCCTTCTATCGTATATTGAGCATCCACACTGGATTTTCCAATTGTATATGACCATCACACATGGTTATATATAAATACATGAACTGCCACATATATAGTTTATTTAAAAAGGCTTCGCTTAGATAACAGCCCAACCACTAGGTTCATATCCTGGTACACCATGAACTTTGCTACTTGTACAGAAAGACTTACATAAGAAAAAGCTCTTGTTGACGTGGACTATGCTCCTCCTCCAGATGGGTTAATTCTACTTGATAATTAATTCTGCTAAGTAATGGATATCCTTGATAATTACTAGATTGCAAAGTAATGTAAACTTACCAAAAATATAAGTTAATTGAAATTCATTAACACAAGTTAATGTATCAAGAAATTTGAAAATTATAGATGTAAAATTTTTGGACGTCAAAAAGCTTTGAAATTTTACATCCGAAATTTTTTGACGTCGTACCTCATGTAAAATTTTCTAATAAAATAATGTAAATTATATTAAGAAATTTGTAAATAAAAAGAAAAGACAAGTTAGACGTCTCTTTTTAAGACACTTTTAACTATTTTTGACAATTTTTTTTTAACCATTCGATATGTTTATGATGTAGTTCTTGAAACGAGTTCCGAGATGATATAGTCAATTTATGGATTCGACTAGCGTACGATTGTTGAAAAGTTTTTAAAGTTAACATGTTATCGAAATTCTCGGAATACTAGTTTGAAATAGCCTACTTTTATGTACCTAACATTTACTACAATTGGTCGTTTCGCGTGCTATTAAAGACGTGAAAATCTAGGCACTGAGTACTTTGAAATTGTATTAGAAACGAAATATTTTATTTTACGTTAGCATCCCATAATTATATCCAAAATTGAGACAAAATATAGATTAATGTTGGTCAAATAGGGGCTTAATGGTGGTCAAATAAGTATAAATGAAGTCGATATTTGACCGCCATTAAATTTTCTATATTTTTTCTCAATTTTTGATATTATTACGAGATATCAAATATAGTCAAAATATTAAATTCCTAATACTATTTCAAAGTGCCCACAACCTAAGTTTCAACATCATTAATGGCAAGCAAACTGCCAAAGTAGGTCATTCGAAATTAGTATTTCAAGAATTACAATAACATGCTAACTTTAAAATATTTCGATGATCGTATGCAAGTCGAATCCATAAATCACCACGTTATCTCGATACTCGTTTCGAGAACTACATCATACACATATCTAATGGTGTAAACGAACATTGAAAATAATTAAACGTGCATCAATTGTGTGTCTAAAATATGGAGAACGAGACTACCATGACTATGATATTAAATCAAGACCTTGTAAAGCTTGATAGATTCGTTTGGTCGAACTTTACAAAATGGAAGAACAAATTGAAGTTTCTTATCATAACTTTGAATATCTTTTACATATTGGATCCAGAATTGGAACAATTGTCGAAACCTACCCCGGAACTAACGAAACAAGTGTGGAAAGGAAGAAGAGACAAGACGATGAGTTGATAGAAGAAGAAACATTATGAACGCTTTCTCCGATCACCTCTATGATCACTATACAAACAATTCAAAATTTCTTATTATGTGTCCGGCAACCTGAATATTATGATCAGGATTGTAGATCTCGCGAACAACCAACCCAAGAAGGCAAAGTGAACTCCGTTGACAACATCATTGCTATCTTGAACATTGTGAATTCGATCAAAAGAAAGGTTGAAGGATGGTGGTATGATACTTGCTCCACCATACATGTGTGCTATAATAGATCTCTTTTCAAAATCTATCATGAGGTGGATGACGAACACATTCAAATGGGGAATGAAGTTCAATCAAAGGTTGTTGGCAAAGGAAGCGTACCGTTACAATTCATATCTGCCAAGATCACATTAATAAATGTTTTACATGTATCGGATATGAATTAGAAACCTTGTAAGTGGTGATTTGTTTGGAAATCCGAGAATTTAGTCCACATATGGGTCAACTTGTACTTTCTCAGAATGGAGTATTTATTGGAAAGAGCTATTCTAGTGAATGAATGGTCAAACTTTGTACTATTAATAATAATATTAATATAACTACACATTTGAATTATGTTGTTGAGTCGATTTCTTTATGACATGATAGACTAGGACATGTTGGCTTTTCTACTCCGAAAAGAATGATTAAAATGAGAATAATTTCATGTGAAAATATAGAACATAATAAATGTAAATTAAGTGTTAAGTCTAAAATGATCAAGAAATATTTTTATAGTGTTGAAGGGACATCTAATTTATTAGACTTAATTCATCCCGACATATGTAAATTAAATGAAATGTTAACTAGAGGAGGTAATGAATATTTCATAACATTCATAGATAATCAATCTAGATTTTTTTATATCTACTTCATGAAACATAAAGATGAAGCATTTAGCATGTTTAAAATATACAGAATCGAAGTAGAAAATCAATTAAATAGGACGACTGAAATTCTTCTCTAAGTGATAGAGAAGGTGAATATTTCTCCAGTGAATTTAATCTTTTTTTTTGTGAATAACATGGTATAATACATCAATGTAGTACACCTATAACACCCAAACAAAATGATTTGGCTGAGATAAAAAGATATGACACCAGTTGAAATGATAAGTGCCATGTTATTAAGTGCTAAGTTGTCATTTAACTTATGGTATAAAGCTTTATTAAGTATGTGTTATATAGTTCATATCATGGCATATCATTTATTAAACTTAGAAACCAATGTCGTTATTGAATCCTGAGAAGTAGAGTTCTTTGAGAATTTGTTATCTTAAGAAAATAATTCTTTAAGGGAACCTTAAGTGGAGATTTCTAGTTCTACAAGATCACAAGTAGAAATGCGTTTTGAGGATGTTGAAATAAGTGAACTTCACTGAAGCATAAGAGCTCGAAAGGAGAAAGTGTTAGGATCGGATGAATTTGACTCTCAACATATTTCCTTCTATTTGGTTGAAGGAAATGAGAAGAGTGTCACCAGAACTACTTCATATGTTCTTCAAGTGGAAACTGATTCTAAAAATTATCAAGAATCATGTCATCTAGAGATAAAAAAATTTGGAAAGATACCGTAAATGATGAAATTGATCCAACAATATCAAACAATACTTGAGAATTAGTCAATTTACCAACTGAGTATTGACAAAAAGAAGGAATGAATTACTTTGACACGTGTGCACCAGTTAGAAGAGTAACATCAATTAGGATATTATTCGTCTTAGCTTCTATCTATGATTTGCATATACATTAAGTGGATGTTAAGATAGAATTCTTAAATGGGGATTTTAATGAGATGGTTTATATGAAACAAATGAAATAATTTGTTCTACATGAAAAAGAGGATAAAGTATGTAAATTAATAAAATCCTTATATAGATTGAAACAAGTACCAAAGAAATAGCACGAAAAATTTGACTTAGCAATATTGTCCTTTGGATTTAAGCATAATAGTGTTGATAAATGTTTACATTCAAAAATCTTGTGTTGTGCTTATTTGCTTATATGTGAATTAAATATTAATTGTAAGTAATCATGTAACACACCAAATTGTTTTTTTACGTGTTTTAAAATAGAGACTTAATTTATTATGTTATCATTTATCTTTTAGAAAATAGAAACCCTTTTATATTTGAGTCTTGTTAGCCATAATAAAATTCATAGGATAATATGATTGTTTGGTCTATTTATTTTATTTAGTTTTAGCTAAATATTTAAGTATCGTAGGAGAAGGAAACAAAAATATATCAACATTGGGCTCATTTTGTTGCTCATATTGAATAGCATAGATTGAGCTCGAGAAAATGTAAGTTCCTAGAGGTTAAGTCCAAGTTTTTTCAATCCAAGGAAACATGTTTAATACGTATTAATTTATTTCTTGAAAATGTACCTTTTAAGATAATTAGGAAAATAATAAACACAATTATCTTTACTTTAAAAAGGTATTAACCATGTTAAATTCTGTTACAAAATTTAGACTAACTAACATCCAATTTAGTTTATCCTCTGTGTGTGTGTGTGTGTGTGTGTGTTACAGTTTTTGGGAAAAGAAAATTAATTATAAACATAGTTAATGATACTAATTATAATTATCCAAATTCAATTAAATTTATCACCAAGTTATTCAATTCGACTAGGATATTTTGAAATTTGATGATATAAATATATTATGTTTATCTTAAACTAATTGGGTTTATCACCATGCATTTGCACAGTTGAATTTCTTCCTAGATATGACCGTTTGTTTTAAGTAGGATTAACTTTTACTAATTAGATAAAGACTACCTTGTAAAAAAAAAAAGGGAGTTTGATTATTTATTTATTTAAATTTTTTGCTTCTATTAAAATAAATTAAGCCTTATATGCGATGCAATTAAAAATCCAGCTTATTCTAACGTGTGCATGCATGGAGAATGATAATTTAATTGGGATTAATCACATCATATATTCCATTCACTGTAAGTGCACGTGTGTTTATATACTTTGCAAAGTAATAAAATATTATATTTATCCTAATCCTAATCCTAAAATATTACATTGGTCAAATGGATACAATACTAGGTATCAAAGTCAACAAGACTTATGGGTGTTATATTTTGAGCCAATCACATTATGTTGAGAATGTGATTAATAGATTCAAACAATTGAACACGAAAGAGGCAAATATTCCATTTCAACCAAGTTTCATATTTGATAAGAATGATGGAAGAGCAATAGTACAACTTAAGTATGCAAGTGCTATAGGGAGTCTAATGTATGCTATATGATGTACAAGACCTGACATATCATTTACAATTAGTTAACTTAGTAGGTTTACTAGCAATCTAAGTGAAAAACATGTGAAGGCTATCGGGAAGATTCCTGGTTATTTGAAGAAAACTAAGGATCTAGGTCTCCATTATTCTAAATTTTTGGAAATCCTAGAAGGATTTATCAATTCTAACTTGATATCTAGTGTAGGTGAGAATAAATCCACCTCAGGTTAGAAGTTTACTCTTGGAGGAGGTGTCGTTTCTTGGAAATCCAAGAAACAAACGTGTATTACACACTCAAATATGGAATATGATGCTGGATGAAACTAGAAAATATGTTGAATGGCTTCGAGACTTAATGAATTAAACTCCATTGGGAGAAATAAATAATTCTTCCATATCTATCTTGTGTGATGATAGTTAGGCCATTTTAGCTAGAGCACACTATGAAGTGTATAATGGTATGTCTAAACATATAAGTCTAAGATACGACTCTGTGAAGAAATTAATTAAAGATAGAATCACTTATGTGAAGTCAAATGAGAATTTGACTAATCCATTCACTAAACCACTCACAATTGAATTAGTGATGATAGCAACTAGTAGGATGGAGTTAACACTTTGTAATTAAATCCACCAATGATGGCAACCAGATTTGACTATGCTCAAACGGTAATAACAAGTCATTTGATAAGTGGATAGTTTTAGCACTTATTATTCTTTTAAACCCTATCCTAAGTTATAACTGCTCGTTGTTATGAATAGGAGGGTTGAGTTTTTATAACTCTTAATTTTATTAAGATCAATGGATCAAGTATCTCTAAAAGTGATAATGAAACTACAAGAACTTTACCTATATAAACTCTAAGGTTTTGATTGATTCAAACTTGGATTAAGGTTTTGATTAATTCAAACTTCAAGGCTTTGATTGATTGAAACTGCAAAAAATTGTTGATTTTTTGCTTGATTCCAACTTGGATTAAGGTTTTGATTGCTCCCACAAACTATTTTCCCTTGAAAGCCTTCAAGCACTTATCCTGGTGATGGCAAATATCATTTGAGGATAGAGATTTATAATCGTATTCAAGCCTTCCATTTTGATGGATTATTGTTGCTAGTTTTTCCTTGTTCTTCATCAACTTTGTACAACAATCAGTTCAAACTTTCCAATGCAGTATACACCAAAGTAAGATGGAGCATAATGAGTGATATAATGTCTCCAAATAGCAATGCCTCGAGATAAGTGTATCTTGTACACTTACTTGGACCTTTAAATATAGACATTTATGAGTTCTTATGAATAATTATGGTCTAATCTCTTGTATATTTGTTTGTTAGGTAAACCCCAATGAAATAAAATGAAATTGGAAGAAAGAAATGAATATGGGTGAAAAAAGATAATTTCCAAAGTTTGAGGGATCAAAGTGAAAATATTTAATTGTTGATTCAGATGACAAAATGAGGATTGAAGATCATATGGAGTCGATTTGGGTGAGAATAGAAGACGAAGTAACAAAAAAAAAATATACTTCTCTACATGTGCAATTTTTACTATCCAAGACGATTTCACTTGCCCATGTGTGAGAGAGCAGATATAGCATGCTGTGGGCATGTATTTATTTAGACTAGGTAGGGCCAACTTTCTTTTTGTGATACAAACTCTTATGGAACCCAATTTGAATGTGTTTCTTGACATAATTTCACCGCCTATAAGTATAGAGCAAGGGCTAAACATCAAGGGATCTCTCTTTAGCCTCTCATACCACATCATGTCAAAAGATTCATTAAAAAGAAGAGGGGAATTCACATATTTTGGAGGGAAGATCAACCTAGGAAGGAATTGAGGGAAAATTACATCAAGAACTTCAAATTTTAGAGCTTGGAATTGAAGATCAAGATTTCTTGTCTTCATTCATGTTCAAGGTGATATCTTTTCATTATTCTTCTTGTAATATTATAGAAATCATGATAGGCTAAACTTTTATTGAATTTGATGAAGATGAAACCTATGTTTTCTTATTATTAATTCAAAGATTTGTGTTAGTTTATTCTTGGTTTTATTGATTGATATTGTATGCTTTGTTGAATTACTTAAATGATTGGCCATTAATTAGGTAATTATTTATTTATTATAGTATCGGGAGGTTCATAATAGATTATAACTCTATAATTTTAATACACGGGCAATAGATGATAGGAATAACATGCATGGTGTGTACATGAATGCATTATTTTGCTTATGAATTTGGAATAGGAATATGATTGAGTCATGCTTAGAATATGTTAACTTATCTCAGAAGAGATAGTTATAATTGGATTATTGATTGTCGAAAACACATAAATTACTAACTACATAAATTGATAATTGGAATAAGAACAGCAATAGGTGAATTCATAAGTTCAATACATTCATTCATTCATATAAAACAACGCATTTAGATAATCTATAGAATAATTTAGAATAATAACAAATAATCTCTTCTTTTTTCTTTTTCATTTAACAACATTCGAAACTGGTTACAAATTAATATAATTCAATTTAACGATTATTACTTATGGGATGGTACACTAAACTCATCATATTATTACTTGTCAACGATCTAATACGTTTGCGAGTTTCATACAAACGAGTTTTTGGCACCGTTATCGAGAAATAAGTTGTTTAAAGTGATTTATTGATTTGTTTTACATTCAAAGTTATTTTTAATTATTTTTGGCTATTAATTACGTGCCTAATTCTTTCTTCCGTTTGATTTTCTTTTCAGATACCTAACTGCAGTTTATGTAAGATCCTGATGAAATTGAGCTCCTATCATTGGATCCTGAGATTGAAATGACCTTTAGGTAAAGAAGAAGAGAATAGGAATTTGAGAAAGAAAGGGGAATTGAGATGGCAGCAAATGAAAATGAAGACCAACAATAGTTACAATCAGCTTCAACAATACAGCTAGCTCCACCAAGAGTAATCGATAATGATGGCGAAGCATTAGCAAGGGGATATGTGATTCAAGTTCTAGCTCCAGTGTAATTGACTATTGTATATCCTCATTTCGGGTAGGCTAACTTCCATCTTCAACCAGATGTCATCAGTATATTTCAAAATCATCAAGACATCCGGTTTTTGGGGAAAGAGACTAAAATCTACATGAATGTGCTTGAGCTTTTCTGTGTAAAGTCATCAGTCATGAAGGGATATCTATTGATGCCTTTCCAATGCATCTATTCCATCATACCTTGAAGGCTAACTCAAGAGATTAATCACATTCTCTACCTACCGGGAGCATTGTTTCTTAGAATGACATTGTGCAGAAATTCACAACAAAATTCTTCCTACCATCTCAAGTTTATCAGATAAAAAACGAAATACTTACTTTCAAGAAAAGGGATCTCAAGAGCTATTCAGAAAATTAGAAAAGATTCAAGGATTATTTCAGAAAGGGTCCTTATCGAGACATTCCTAAGTAGGCCTAGATCTACATCTTCTATCCAGACCGGCATTCAAAACGCCATAGTATGGCCCGCTTCAACAGGTGGATCGCTGATGATGATGTCCATAAACAATGAATATGAGTTGTATGAAAGAATATAAAAAAAATAAGCTATGTGACCATCTGATAGGGAGACTCCTACATAAGTAGAGAGGCTTCACAATATAGTTGGAGTAACAGCTTTAACAGTGTAGATGAAAGTATTAACAAAAAGCTGGATAACCTCACTCAGACAGTGCACATGGCGCACCAACGTACATTGTTCTTTGATGGTTACGGAAAAGATCACACTATTACAAGTTATCTCTTAGCTTCCGCTCATAGAAATTAGTCAGATAAGGTTAGTTATGCATAGAGTTTCCAGCAAAACAATCCTCACTCCAACATATATAATTTGGAGAAATCATCGTAACTTCTCATGAGCTAATAATCAAGGTCAAGAAAATTAGGTTTAGGGCAACCTACTAGGATTTTGGAAACAACAAGAAAAGAGGTCCTTCTTGAAGAATCTACCTGTTCAATACATCACAAAGACTGAGACAATATTTCAAAATCAGCTAGCCTAGATTAAAAAATCAGAAAATTAGGTGGAGTAGATAGCAGCTGCATTGTCCAACGAAAGACAAGGTTCCTTGCCAAGCAATAAAGAAAATAATCCACGGAAACTTGTGTTAGTTATCAAAACCATAACGGATGATATGGTCAACATGCCATCAATCAACTTTTCTATCCCCATATGAGCTTATGTGTTGCATATTCCTTACCTTAAAGGCTTTGAAATTAGCCAAGCGATGAACTAATTCAGGCTATCATTATAAAAAGTGGAGTTCAAAAATCAGTGTATGGAGGAAATAGATCGAGGAAAATTAGGTATCTACCGTGATTGAGGAACAAGTGGTTCAATCTAAAAAATCAACAAAAGTCGAATAGCGAGGACATTCAAACAGTCCATAAGTTAAGCAATCATTCCTGGAAATTCACACATTCGTCCATACCCATTTTTTTCCAAAAGTTGTAGAGCAACAGGCTGGATAAGCAATTGGCAAAGTTTTTAGATGCCCTTATGAAACTTCATATAAATATTCCTCTCATTGACAAAATCTTACAAATTCTAAATTATGCTAAGTTTCATAAAAAGATGTTTACTAAGAAGAGAAAGACGCCATAACATGAAACAATGGAATTATCTGGGGAATACAGCACAATCCTATAACATAAGCTCTTTCCTTGGCTAAAAGATTGAAGGAGTTTTACATTACCTTACTCTATAAGAAATTCTCATAATCTAAATACATTAATTGATTTCAGAGCAAGTACTAACTTGACGCCCTTATATATTTATAGGAAATTAGATTGGGGGGAGCCAAAAGCAACTTCGATAAATTTACTGGAGGCTGATAGGTCAATCAAACATCTTCATGCTTGTCAGAGCTGGATATTTTAACTTTTCAGCTAATTTCATCATACTTGATATTGGAGAAAATCAATACATGTCGGTGATCTTAGGAATACCACTCTTAGCAATCGGCATCCATTATTGAATTTTGAAAAAGGTGACATAATTTTGAGAGTGGAAGATAAAAAACAAAGTTTCACCATGAATACTCTACTCCACTAATCAACCTACTTCGAGGAATGCAAAAGGATGGACCATGAAGAAAATGATAATTATGCAAGTCATCATTAAAAAAGGAGTTGGTGGACTAGCTGGAGCATTTAGAGCGGTTTGGTGGCTTGAAAGTTTGGAGGCCCAAATATGAAGTAAGAAACATCTATTAATGTAGCCGTTGCAAGGCTAAAAACTCCATTTTCAAACAACTATAAATAGCCAAAATAACAAGGTTAAACTAATGACTATAAACAAGCGATTATTGGGAGGCAGTCCAACGTTCTTCCATTTTATTTATTATACTTTCTAGAAAATAAGATTAGTAAGTTTTATTGTTTTTAGTAGTTGAGGTATCTTCATCCCCATATTGTCCTATAGGTTGTGATGTGTTTGAGATTAATATAAATGGTTCTATGTGTTTTGTAGGAACATGATAACTGAAATATACAAACCAAACATTGGAAAAGGGAAATGAAAAACCCAAGTGGATCATCTAGCTCCTGAAATTTCTTTCCAAATTGGCATCCACCGTACGCGGAGTCTCTTATTTATTTCTTTGCCCTTTTATTTTACTTAATTGATAATATTTTGAGACATTGAATGAAATGTCGGATTTAAGAATGGGGTGAAGAAAATATTGAGTTTTTGTTATTTCTTTCATATGATTGTGTGAAACTTTATTGCTTTATTATATATGAAAAAATTGAAAAAATTATAAGAAAAGTTTTCCTTTTTAGTTTGCTTTTTTTTTTTTCTTGCTTGTGTGGGGGGATATATAGCCTTGCTGGCAAAAAAACATATATTTTGAACTACGTGTTAGTTTATGAATGAGTTACATACTTGGATTAATTGATACTTATCAATGTGAAATTTTGATACCCTTTGAGCGCGTGAATTAAGTTTAGCATAGTTAATTAATAATTGTACTTAGATGTTGAGCCCTAAAAAATGACTACATTATTCATCATTAAACCAAATTTAGCATAGCTTGGGAATAATTTAGGTGTTGTAGAAAGATATTGAGATGAATGGGGATTACATGTGTGCAAAATTTGTGTGTGAATTGCCTAAGGCCAATTAAATGAAAATGAGATGAAATCTTAAGTTAGAGGTTGATTTTTGAGAATAAGTGTTTAATGGGGTGTATTGCTCTAATCATTACATAATACGGGGAAAAGCTACAATAATTCATGAGTGAAAGCTTATAAAAGATCCCGATGAGGACAACTATTGAAAATTCAAAAACAAAACTCAAAAAGTGATCAAGCTAGTGCATGAAATAGAATACACACAGCGAACTTGCAAAAGCATGTGCTTGAAACAAAAGATTACATACATTGATTAAGTTCCAAAATCTTATTTGAGAGAATTATACTTTTAATAAGAGATTATTAGCCTAAATGAGTTTTAGATGTTGAAGCAATCAAAATAAATGAGAATTCCTATTTGTTGATATATTGACTTGTAAATGCTGAAATTTATCCAAACTAGAGATGGTATGGATTAGTACATTTATTCAACATTAGACCACACCTTGGAAATGAGAAATGAAAGAATAAATCTGGGGGTATGTGTATCTTAGGAGTGAAGAAATGATATATTTGACCATTAAGTATTAGGGACTAAGAAACTTGTGATTTATAATGTTTTACTTAATTCATCCCCACGTCAGTTTTACATTGAAAAAGTAGAATTTGATTTTTTTATTATAATTTTAAAGTTGTTCTAATACTTGATACAATGACTACAATCATAAGACAAACGGTAGTATTTGTTGAGACGTGTTATAGTTTTGTTTAACGACGAACAAATGTTCAAGTTTTGGAGTAAACATTTAGTAGTTTTTTTATTAATTATGATCTAATCTCTTGTATATTTTGTTTGTTATGTAAAATTTAGTGAATTGAAGTAAAATTTAGAAACTGAATGAAATTCGAAGAAAATGACGACTTCCAAAGTTTGGGGACCAAAATGAAAATATTTAATAGATTATTTAGATCCCAAAATGAGGATTGAAGAAATGGAGTCAATTGAATGAGAATAAAAGGCAAAGAAAAAAAATAAAATAAAAATTCTACTGCATTGTGCATGCCAGCTCAAAGAAAAGTTTTGACTTGATTTCACTTGCCCATGCATGGGCAATATGATATACCATACGTGGGCATAGATTTATTCCAACAATACGGGGCCAACTTTCCTTTTGTGATACAAACTATTTTGGAACCCAACTTGGACGCATTTCTTGAACTAATTTTGCCTTCTCTAAATATAGAGCAAGAGCTGAACATTAAAAAATCTTTCTTTAGCCTCTCATGCCACAACATACCACAAAATTCATCAAAAATAAAAGGAAAATTAATATATTTTAGAGAGGAGCAACCTAACAAGGAAT
Organism: Fraxinus cuspidata; assembly: GCA_903798385.1. NCBI lineage: Eukaryota > Viridiplantae > Streptophyta > Magnoliopsida > Lamiales > Oleaceae > Fraxinus > Fraxinus cuspidata. The sequence goes on along the minus strand of CAIGRP010113169.1, from coordinate 5,412 downwards.
TGAAGGTAAATAACGTCAAGAACATTAAGATTTAAAGCTAGAAATTGAAGACCAACATTTCTTGTATTCATTCATGTTTCGGGTGACATCTTTTCATTATTGTTCTTGTAATATTATAGAAATCATGCTAGGCTAAATTTTTTATTGTATTGGATGAAAATGAAACCTATGTTTTCTTATTTTTAATTCAAAAACTCGTAGTTCGTTTATTCTTGGTTTTCTTGATTGATATTGTATGCTTTGCTAAATTACTTAATTGATTGGTCACCAATTAGGTACTTATTTATTACAGTGTGTGTGTGTGTGGGGGGGGGGGGTCATAATAGGTTGGAACTCTATAATTTCAACACACAAACATGGCGTGTGCAATCTCATTGATAATCATGTGATTTGATAAGTGTATTTCATACACTCATTTAGATTGCCAAAACATGGATATTCGTGAGTATTTGGATTGAATTGTGGCTAAATTTGTCATCTATTTTATGTTTTAGGTTTACATCGATAAATACACAGAAAATGGAGAATAGGATCAAGAAATGGAGTTAATCGACGCAAATGGAGAAGATGAGGACTAAAATACAAATAATCAAAATTTAACTTGGAGTGAGATATGAAAGTCGAGAGTGCAATGATTAAATTGGACATGAAGAGAAGAGTAACGATTGGACAGGAGTACAAAAGGATGCAAAAAAGGAAGCATGTGGAAAGTTGAGGGGTCAAGATGCAATTGGCCCCAAAGTTAGATCTAAGGCGCGCGCTCACACCAAGGCAGCCTCAGTCAAACACCTAAGGCGCGCACCCTAGGTTACACTAGGCGCGCACCTCAAGGCAAACCAGGGGGAAAATTTTATTTCGTTATTTTGTTTTGGTAATATTTGAGGGGAATCTTTTGAGGTATATTAGAGTGAAATTTTCGTGACTTAAGAAGAGAACCATATTTTGAGCAGAAAAGAGAGAGAATTTACATCGAAAAAGAAGAGATTCACCATTAGGATCCGATTTTAAAAGCTTGAAGCAAAGATTTCCAGATTTTCTTCATATTTATATGATTCGGGTGATGGCTTCCTTTTATTTTCTGTGTATTTCTTATATTAATATGCTAGGCTATGATGAAACTCTTTGATTCTTAGTTTTTTTAATTTGAGACTTGCCATTTTTAGTTTGATTCTTGCAATATGATTCTATAAATATGCTTATCCATATTTTTTTAATGCTTGTGCACCACTAGGGTAATAAGTTGCTTATTCGTAGTGTTAAAAAACTCACGATAGATAGAACAATATTTATAGAACACATGAATAATAAGTATTAGGAATAATATTTATGAAGTGTGCGATCATGTGTAATAATCCTAATTTTCAATGCATGATTGTCATATGAATGCGGACTAGGAATAGGAAAGAATAGTAAATAAATGTTGCAAGGATTGAATTAATTATCACAAGTCAAGAATTGAAGTTAAGAGTCGATTAGTGGAGTCGAAAAATCGAATACATTCATCACTTTTAACTTAAACAAATATTAATCGTTTGCATAGCTTTAAACCGCGGCTAGATATAAATCAAATATATTTTGTCACAATCACGAATTTATATATATTCGATACACTAGAATTAAGATTTACTCCCTGTGGGACGATAACTCTCTCATCACAATTATTACTTGTACGACGAACCCATATGCTTGCGGGATTATTTCGTAGCAAGTTTTTAGTGCCATTGCCGGGGAGTAACAGTGTTAATTCTAGTTATTGATATTTTAGATTCGTCTTTACTGTTAATCTTGTTGTTTTAGGCTAGAGTTACATTTGCTTCATTCTATTGTATTTTGACTCTTTTCAGGCGAACTTGGTTATGCAAACTCTTGGCGAAGTTGATCTAGCTCCAATGGATCACGAAATCAAAAGGACATTCAAGAATCGCAGAAGAGAACAATGTCAAGCAAAGAGAATGGCTGATAATCAGAATCAACCATATAATCAGGCTCATGTTCAAGTTCACAATCAACTACCGCAAAGCCAACCAGAATGAAGCTCCCATTTTAGTTGGGGATTATGTAAATCCAATCTATGCTCCAATGCAACCCATCCTGGTCTATCCTTCCTTCGGACAACCTAACTTTCATCTCAGACCGGATGTCATAAATATTTTCCAAAATCATCAAGACATCAGGTTTTTCGAGAAATTCACGGAGAATTCTCATGAACACGTTTCAACATTTCTTATGTTATGTGAAGTTATTAGTCACGAATGGATATGAGCATATGCATTTCGAATGTGATTATTCCCTCATACCTTGAAGGATGCTGCAAGAGAATAGTTTCTCTATTTACCTCCAGGGAGTATACAATCGTGGAATGATATGGTTCAAAAATTCACCATGAAATTCTTCTCACCTTCTTGAGTTCACGAAATCAAGAATGAAATCTACACCTGCAGGCAGTAAAAACTTGAGAGCTATGATGAAGCATAGGAGAGGTTCAAGAATTTGTTCAGAAAATGCCATAGCTTGGACATTCCAAATGAGGCTAAAAAGTATCTCTTCTATAATGGGCTACACCAAGAGTTCAGAAATATGATTGATGCTTCATCAAGAAGATCAGTGATGAAACTTGACGTCGACGATGCCTATGAATTGTATGAAAAGATAGCTTATAATCAATCGATGTGGCCAACTGATAGGGAAGTTCCAAGGAAAATAGCAGGGGTGCACAACATGGATGAAATGACAGCATTGACGGCACAAATGGAGGTTCTTACAATGAAAGGGGATAATCTATCTCTATCAATCAACATGGTACACCAATCACCACTTGTGTGAGAAGGTTGTGGAGCAGACCACACTACTGCATGCTACCCTTTGGCGTCTACACATGTTACAACAACAGGGGTGCACAACATGGATGCAATGACAGCATTGACGGCACAAATGGAGGTTCTTACAATGAAAATGGATAACATATCTCAACCAATCAACATGGTACATCAATCACCACTTGTGTGAGAAGGTTGTGGAGCAGACCACACTACTGCACGCTGCCCTTTGGCGTCTACACATGTTACGCAGCTCGAGGAGACTAGTTACACATAGAACTTTCCAAAGCAACAAAACAATCCTTACTCCAACACTTATAATTCGGGTTAGCAAAACCATCCAAATTTCTCATGGTCAAACAATCAGGGGCAAGGAGGAAACAATCAGAACAGGCCACCATGGTTCCAACATCATCAACAACAAGACAGAAAGCCATTATTGGAAGATTTGCTATCTCAGTACGTCACAAAGACTAAAACCAATTTTCAAAATCAACAGGCTTTGATCAAAAATTTGGAACAACAAGTAGGACAAATAGTAGCCGCATTATCATGCAAAACTCAGGGGACTTTACCCCGCAATACTAAGAATAATCCTAGGGAGCAAGTTAAAGCAATCACTACATGAAGTGGAGTTCAGCTACCCGAAATACATGTAAAGCGACCAGCAACTGTCATAGAAAAGGTATCTGCATTAGTTGATGAACATGTGGATGAGTCAGACAAAACTATAGAGGAAAATCAAATTGAGTCACCGGATAGTTTGCAAATGAAGGCAACCACTCCTGTCAAAGCATATATACCTCTTATTCCATTTCCATAGAGACTACAGAAACATAAGCTCGATAAGCAGTTTCAAAAATTTTTAGATGTATTAAAAAAATTGCACATCAACATTTGCTGAAGCTTTAGCTCAGATGCCCAGCTACACGAAGTTTATGAAAGATATTCTATCAAATAAGAGGAAGATGGAAGATAATAAAACGATCATGCTTACTGAGGAATGTAGCGTAGTTCTCCAACATAAGTTACCACCCAAATTAAAAGATCCAGGGACTTTTACTATTCCTTACAATATTAGTAATTTATATATAGATAAAGCATTATGTGATTTAGGAGCTAACATTAATTTAATGTCTTTATCTCTTTTCAGGAAATTAGGCTTGGGAGAAGCAAAAGCTAATACAGTTTCCAGCAGTTGGGTGATAGATCGATCAAGCATCCTAGAGGCATATGTGAAGACATTTTGGTGAAGGTAGATAAATTTATTTTCCCAGCAGATTTTATTATCCTGGATATGGATGAGGATAGGGACGTCTCGCTCATTTTGGGTCGTCCATTTTTGGCTAAAGGGAAGAGCTCTGATTGATGTGCAGAAATGTCAATTGATATTGAGATTAGATGGTGAGGAACTGAACTAACATGTTTAGAGCCTTCAAATTTCAGAACTAACCAAATTCTTGCATATAAATTAACGTAATCAAGGAAGCAGTAATAGAGACATTCAGACTTGATCATCCTCAGGACCCTTTGGAGGCCTGTTTGGTGTACTCTCAAGATTTGCCATTGGAAAAAGAGGAAGCAGAAGAATGTGCTCGTTACTTGGCAGCCAGACCATCCCTCTTCAAGCAACAATAGTTGGAGCTCGGTAAAGGCCCCACAAAAGCTCTACCATCTATACAGCAATCTACAACCCTTGAACTCAAACAACTGTCCACTCATCTTCGATATGCATATTTGTGAGAGAATAATACACTTCCGACAATTATCTCGAATAATCTTACAGAATCAGAGGAAAATCAATTGTTGAGAGTACTTCGGGATCATAGGGCATGGATAGGATGGACCATCTCATATATAAAAGGGATCAAACCTTTCCTTTGCATGCACAAGATATTGATGGAAGATGATTACAGCTCCTCGATTGAGCATCAATGTGGATTAAAGCCTACTATGCAGGAAGTGGTAAGAAAAGAGGTATTAAAACTTTTGGATGTAGGGATTATCTATCCCCATATCAGGCAACCATTGGATCAGCCCGGTACAGGTCGTGCTGAAAAAAGGAGGATATCCGTAGTTCTAAATGAAAATAACGAGCTCATTCCTACTCGCACAGTAACTCGATGAAGAGTTTCCATTGATTATCGCAAACTTAACAATACCACGAGGAAGGATCACTTTTCCCTTCCTTTCATTGATCAAATGTTGGAGAGACTGGAGGGAGACGCTTACTACTGTCTTCTGGATGGTTATTCTAGGTACAACCAGATCCCTATAGCGCCATATGATCAACAAAAAACTACTTTCACATGCCCCTATGGCACTTTTGCTTATAGAAGAATACCATTCAGGTTATACAATTCACTAACTAGTTTCCAGCATTGTGTGTTGTCTATCTTCTCGAACATGGTGGAAAATATCATTGAGGTATTCATGGATGATTTCTTAGTCTTTGGGAAGTCATTCAATAAATGTCTTGACCATTTAGGTAAAGTGTTGTAGTGATGTGAGGACACCAACCTTGTGCTAAACTGGGAGAAATGTCATTTCATGGTTCATGAAGGGATTGTGTTAGGGCATTTGATATCAACTAGGG
>CAIGRP010113166.1:0-33711 GCA_903798385.1 Fraxinus cuspidata | reverse complement strand
TTACTATTGCGACGTCAACAATGAACGACTGCCGTAGCTCACTCAGTTTCTTGGATTCGCCACTGTATCGGATAATATGAAAATTCTATAATATATATATATATATATATATATATATATATATATATATAACAAATTCAGTAGACTTCAGCAATAAATGGAATGGACCAAAAATGAATCAAAATATGGAGTCTGTCCCAATTTTTTTAGGGACTAGATTTGGTACTTGTATTCATATATTCAAAAAATAAATTAAGCAATTGTGGAAACTCACTCTCTCCCTTGGTATAGTTCGAAATTTCTTAGAGAGTATGGCCGGGTTACTTCATCCCGTACCTAATTGACTACGGGCAATGACCCAATCGTAGCTCCAAATCCACTTCATTTTCCTTCCTTCCTTCTCCATCGTCAACAAGGGAGGGACCAATCCTCAGACTCAGGTATGCATCCAAATGATCATCACGCGAAGTAAAACGTTGTGGCCTCATAACAGAAGACAAATCATTAGGGTTCGATGATGCCAAATGATAAATTTCATGTGTGGCGTAACTAGGGTTTGACGATGGTAAGTAGACTTGAAAACTGACTTGTGTCCCATACCGGTATAATATATTTTTTTTGCTGCTGATAATCGGATGAAACTGCAGGAAAATACCCTGCAGAATTCATTGAAGATTGCTCAAGATTTTTATTCTTGTTCTTGGCTCTACTCTCCTGTGTATATTCATATGCCCTCCTAATGCCTGCGCATTGGTGAAACCCCACTTGCAGAAAGCGCAATCATACGATCTGCTAACAGCAGAGTTTTCTTCACAAACTCTCTTGGATTGATTACAATTTTCTTCACTTGAAGTTTCAGAACTGTTGTGTTTTCCAGGTAACATATTGAAATCCCAGGTTGAAAATTACTAGAGCAAAGTGTTCTTGAATGTAAATTATATATTCTTGAGTGGGGTGCGAGGTAGGGGTGGGGATAAAGTAGGGTTAAGAATAAAGCGAAAGGGAATTCAGATGACAGAAGACTAGGCCTTTGTCTTCGCTCTAATCGTGTATTTATCGTGCAAGAAATCATTTCTCTGTCTTAATTTTTATGTTTTATTCTTGCAGCCGGCTTCAAAAAAACTTCTTTATTTTGCAATTTTCTACTTATAGAACATTCCCATATATTCTCCTCCACTCCCAAACAAATCACCCCATAGGCATGACTTAGTCATCTCCACTGGCAAAACTGTCGAATACTTCCATAAGAACTGTCACTATTCATGTTAAGTGCCACTCTGTAAATACAACTAAATTCATTTCGCAGAGTTCTGTACGACCTTCACTAGACATGTCACTAGTAGAACAAGTGGCCACAGTGACGAAAAATTAGTAATAATAACAAGGGAAGTTTCTCGTCTGTTTGATTTAGTTAAAAATCAATTTTTTAGTAAATTTTGATAACAATAGATTAAATATGTGATTGAAAAGTTTATAAAACTTGTGGGCTCTATAAAATTTGTGGTTGAAAATATTTGAACTTAAAAATAAGTGGGATTTGAACTTCGAAATTATTGGGACACATAATTTTTATGTTCTACTCTACGAGATGAATAACATGATACATTTTTGTCAAAAAACTTTAATATTGCATAAAATATTTAGTTGTGCTATTTTAGTAAAAGACAAAATTTGTTATATATATATATATATTGGGAGACTGTTTGGCAAATTGTTGTCAAACAACCTTTTGGGTGATGTAAGTTCATTATTTATTTAATCGGCATCGACCAGATGACTGAAAATAGTATATCGACATCACAATTGTTTAAACCAATTCTATAACTTATTTGAGCCATTTAAATAGTCTAATTTAATTAGTGTTACTCATGGACCGACCTATAATCTTTGGATGGCTTTTTGGTTAATTACCTATTTATTTGCTACCTATTGGGCTTAATTACCTTTACTCTAAAGTCCACCTAAATCCTTATATATATGCTGCCCATTACTGTTGCCTTCCCTTGGTTGAGAGAAAAACGACGGCCTCTGCTTTGTGCTCACTGTTTTTGTGCCTTGTTTTTCATCTCTTCCCTAGCCTTTGTGCCTGTTATTGATGCTACAATAATATTTCACACATTGTCCTTTGTGGGCAATCCGAGAGAAACCGGGTTTGGGGATTTTGGTTTATAGATTAGGGTTGAACATTGTGGTGTTTGATTATATATATTGTCGATACTGACCCGAATCCTTGGTGATCGAAGATCCTCCTTTAACATTGGTATCAGAGCTGTGTTTTGTTGTGGATTCCGACGAGAGGCCGGCCAAAAACTGACAGAAACTGCTCGATTTTCTTCACAAATTTCCGAACCTACAACTGTGATTTCCGTACAGTCCAAAAGGTCTTTGGTAAAACGAAGACCGGTTTGAGACGTGCAAGTGAAGGAGGTTCTAGAGGTGCGGCACATGCAATTGATGGTCGGCGGTGGCGGCGCTGCGTGGAGATTCCCGCGAAGCGCATGTATTCAAGAAATTTTATCCTAACACTATTTCTAAGGTATTTGTGGTGTTAGTTTTCTATTTCAGGTGACACGGTGAAATTTGGACTATTTTGCCCCTGCGCATTTAGGATTCAATTTTGCATTCGATCGGCTGTTGCAGACTTTATGACGAATAGTGGTGGCCCTAAAGTGTTAAAATTATATCCTTCGAAATTTACGGACTCAGATATCTGCTCTGGTAAATTGGCAAATATTGTTTAATTTCAGCACTAGCGCATCATCTTGTGGGGTGACAATAGGATTGAGGTTACCGTGTAGGGTAACCATTGCCTGTGCTAGAAATTAAAAACTACTTGCTCTTAGTTACTATGTACTTAACATTGTTTATTTGATAAATTTCAGTATATTATCTTTGTGATATAGGGTGAGTGAAACTGTTTAGTTGGCATATCTCTTGTTGCAAAGTTAAGTTATTAGAATACCTAAATCTTACCCGTTTTAACATTCCCTTGATCTAAGATTGAGAATCTTATGAAACTCTGAGAATCTAAAATGGTGTATATTTGACTGATTATTAAAAATGACAATGCACAATTTTAATTTGGGAACTTTTAATGGAAAATGTGACTTTTCAATCTGGCAACAAAAGATGAGAGGTATTTTGGTTCAACAAAAGATTTCAAAAGCCATTGATGGCAACTTTCCCTCTGATTTTTCAAAAAAACAAAAAGAAGAAGTTGATGAATTTTCTTATACCTAAATTATTTTTTCCTTGGCTGACGCAGTTTTGAGAAAAATGTGTAAACTGAAAACCATAAAGAACTTTGAAAAAAATTGGAAAACTTGTATTTGCTCAAATCTACTCTAAATAAGCTTTACTTACTTGAGCGTTTTTTAAAATGGATTCTTCAAAAGATTTTGATGATATTTTAGACATGCTTAACAAATTTGTTCAAGATATTGTTAACCATGAATAGTTAGTGTCTGAAACATATAAGATTATTATTTTGCTGAATTTCATACCTGATATTTATAAGGAAATAAAAAATGTTATTAAGTATGGTAGAGATACTTTGACACTCGAAATTTGTCATTGACTCCCTTAGAAGTAAGGAGATGGAGATTAGAACTCAAAAATATGATAGGAAAAGCGGTGATATTTACGTGATGAGGGGTAAAACTCAATTTAGGTAAAACAATCTTGATGGTTACCAAAGTAGTGGCGAGTCAAGTAGTAATGGAGGTAAAAAGAAGAGCAAGAATATGCCTAGATCCAAATTCAGGACCAAAGTTAAGAAATCATATGGCTGTGGGAACACAAGTCATTTTATAAAAGATTGATATAAACAAAAAATAAACAAAAGGGTAAAGACAGAGATGAGGTAAATGTATGATGGGGAGGTCTATATGATTACAAATCCTATTTCTTATTCCACTGAATTGTATTTTACTACCAATATTTGTTTACATGAATGGATACTTGATTCTGGCACATCTTTTCACGTGACATCACAAAAAGATTGGTTCGAAAATTTGCATGAATCAAATGATCGGCATGTTGTGTTGTGTGACAATTTTGCTTATAATATTATTGGCACTGGCAATATTACATTAAAGTTTGATACTGGCTTCGTGAATACTTTAAAAGATGTCAGGTATATCCCTGAAATTGTCTAGAAATTCAATTTCACTACGAAGACTTGAGAAAGCTGATTTCATTGGAAAAATTGGAAATAAAGTTTTGAAATTGGTTAAGGGTGCACTTGTTTCTATTAATCTTGTTTCTATTAAGGGAATTAGAAAAAAAAATGATATTTATATAACTACTGGAGAAGTGATGAGAGGTTTAAATTTCTCTATCTCTTCTCTTAAGGCTGATCACACACAAAAATAGTACGATAGACTTGCACATGCGGGGTATTAAGGGGATTAAATTTCTTAATGAAAAATGTACATTTGGAAATAATCGTGTGTCTTATTTATCGTTTTGTGATCATCGTGTGCTTGGTAAATATCATAGAACTGCTTTTTTCACGAGTGTTCATAAAACTAATGACATGCTTGAATATTGCATTCATACTAATGGAGTCCATCTATCAGTCCCAACTCGAGTGGAAATAGGTATCTATTAAACTACTGATGTGATCTTAAATGTGATTTATCTTTTAAAGGATAAATTCGACAATTTTCATAGTTTTAATAATTGGAAAAGACAAGTTGAAAGCCAAAGTGGTAAGAAGATCAAGTGTTTGAAAACTGAAAAATGGTTTAGAGTTTTGTAGCACTGAATTTTACAATATGTGTAAAGAAAATGGGATAACATGACATAAAATTGTTCCTTACACTCCCCCAACAAAATGATATATTGAAAATGATGAATAGAACCATACTAAATAAAGTGCGTAGCATGATGTTAAGTTCGGGAGTCCCAATAAGTGCGTTGCATGATGTTAAGTTCGGGAGTCCCAACGTCTTTTTGGGGAGAAGCTGTTATGACTGTTTGTTATTAAATTGACTCCATTTGCTGCATTGAATAGTGATACTCCACATGAAAAAATGGTCTGGTAAATTAAGTAATTATTCCATGTTTAGAACTTTTGGATGTACTGCTTTTTCTCATTAGAGTGACGAAAAACTTGAACCTAGAGTTAGAAAATGTGTTTTTCTAAGTTACACTAAGGGTGTCAAGAGGTACAAGTTGTGGGATAGGAGCCAAAAGAGGGTTAAGATTATTGTGAGTAGAGATGTTACATTCAATGAGAGTGAAATGTCGTGCATAAAACTAAATCTGAACCTGTGAGTGAAGAAAAACAAAGTGAAGAGAGAAATCAGTTGAAGATAGAGTTAGAGAAACTTAGCACATCCATCCCTATTACATAGAGTGGGATGGAGACTCAGGAATAACAATCTGACGTGGAGAATAGAGAGGAAGTAGTAATAGAAGAACACCCTAAATAAAAGAATCATTTAGCAGATTATAACTTAGCTAGGGATAGAGAGAGAAGACAGTCCAGAGCACCCATAAGATTTGGTTATGAATCTGAGCTAGCTTTTGCTTATACAAGCTATGATGAGTTAGCTGATAGGGAGCCAAAGACTTTTGAGGAGGCGATGAAAAGTGAACAATCTGAAGAGTGGTTTAAGGCAAAGAAAGATTAGATGAGTTCTTTAGAAAAGAATAAAATTTTGGAGCTAGTACCTAAACCTAATAATAAATCTGCTGTTGACTGTAAGTGGGTATTTAAGGTTAAGGAGGGTACTAGCAAATCTGAACCCTTAAGGTTTAAAGTTAGGTCAGGGCCCAGGGGGTACACTAAGAAGAAGATGGTTGATTACAATGAAATTTTTTCACCTGTTGTTAAGTACACTACTATTAGAGTCATACTTGCATTGGTTGCACATTTTGACTGGGAACTTGAAGAACTTGATGTAAAAATTGCTTTTTTACATGGTGAATTTGATGAGCAAATATTTATGAATCAACCAAAATGTTTAAAAAAAATTAAAAACTAATCATGTGTGCATCTTGAAAAGATCTCTATATGGCCTAAAACAATCACCTAGACAGTAGTGTAAAATATTTGATTTTGATTCTTTTGTACTATCCATAAGTTTTCACGGAGTAAGTTTGATCATTGCCTTTATTTTCAACATAATGATGCTAATAATAACTATGTATTCTTATTGTTATATGTGGATGATATGCTCTAGTTGATTCATCACCTAAGTGGATAAGTAGCATAAAAACAATTTTGAATGGTGAATTTGACATGAAAGATCTAGGAAAGGCTAAAAAAAAATCTTAGGTATGGAATTGGAAAGAGATAAGTCAAATTTTATTTTGTTTTTACATCAATCATCATATGTTTTAAAGGTGTTAAAGAGATTTAGCATGCATGATTGCAAACCTGTTACATTACCTTTAAATCAGGACCCATGTAATGAAAAAGAGATAGAATACATGAGTAGAATCCCATAATCCAATGTGATTGGTTGTGTTATGTATTTGATGGTTTGCACTATACCAAATTTATCTTTTACTGTTAGCACTCTTAGTAGATTCATGTCTAATCCTGGTCATGAACACCAAGAAACCTTGAAGTAGATGGTAAGGTACTTAAAGGGAACTAGTAATGTAGGTCGAAAGTTTGGTATCAACAATGAGGTTGTAAAACTGAAGGGTTTTGTAAATGCTGACTATGTTGCGGACAGAGATAATAGAAACTACTTCTTCTTATCTGTTTACTTTGTCTAACTCTTATGTTAGTTTGAAATCACAGTTATAACACATAGTTGCACTATCCATGACAAAATTTGAATACATCACTACTACTGAAGCTATTAAAGAAGTTTTATGGTTTAGAGGCCTTCTACATTAACTTTGTGTTTTAAATGATTATGTGGTAGTATATTCTGATAGTTAGTCATCTATACATTTATACAAGAATCCTATTTTTTACGAGCATACCAAACACATTGATGTTAGACTATATTTTATTAGAGATATTATGTCATAAGAAGTTGTATGACTTGAGAAAATACACACAATATAATCCCTCAGACATGGGCACTAAAGTGCTACCATGGGTGAAGTTTAGAAGTTGAAAAGATTTTTTAAACATCGATGGAGGTAAATAATTTTTAGTTTTAATGATCCTTTTTTCTTGAATACTGTTAATGCGTAATAATTTTCTTTGCAGGTCCTTTGACACCAAGGTGAAGGTTTATTAGGCAAATTACTGTCAAACGACCTCTCGGGCGATGATTTAAGTTCATTATTTATTGAGTCGGCATCAACCAGATGACTGAAGTAGTATATCGAAAATACAATTGTTTAAACCAATCCTATAACCTATTTTGGGCATTTGAAGTAGCCTAATTTAATTAGTGCTACTCATGGCCCAACCCATAATCTTTGGATGGTTTTTTGTTTGATAGCCCATTTATTTTCTACCTATTGGGCCTAATTACGTTTACCCTAAAGCCCACTGAAATCCTTTTATATGCTGCACTTTACTGTTCTGGCTGTGTGCGTGTGAAATTGGTTATTGTCTTCCCTTTGGTTGAGAGAAAAACTGCAGCCTTTGCTCCATGCTCACTATTTTTGTGCCTTGTTTTTCATCTCTTTCTTAGCCTTTGTGGCTGTTCTTGATGCTGTAAAAATACTTCACACTTTTATTTTGTTTGTAGTTCACATTTATTTATCTTCTGATTTTGTATTAGAAATGGTAACATCGGGTAATCCACTCCTTATTTCGACAACAAAAAAAAATTAAGAAATTTAATGAGTCAGATTTAAAGTGTTGTCTGTTTTTATTGACTATATTAAGTTTGACAATTTTTTTTCAAAGAAGATGCTTCATTCATATAAAAAAGATTGAAGTAATGTCGAGAAATTGGTTGCAGTTGATTTCTAGAAATATTTGAATTTTATATGCAGAAATTATGTACTTAATGGATCGTATAACATGTTGTATAATGTATACTGTAATATGAAATCTGCAAAGGAATTGTAGGAATATTTGGAAACCAAGTATAAAACAAAAAATATCGGGACGAAGAAATTTATTGTCGATTGATTTCTGAATTATAAAATGGTTAACAACAAGATTATTATATCCAAAACTAAGAACCCCAAGTCATTCATAGTGATATTCATGTTGAAGGAATGTCTCTTAATGAATCATTTCAAGTTGCTGTACTTATTGAAAAATTGGCATTGTCATGGATGGATTTTCAAGAATTACCTTGGACATTAGCTCAAGGAAATGAAACTTAAAGATAGTTTTACCCCATTGAGAATTGAAGAAGATAGTCGCAAATCTAGAAAGTGGAATGGTGCATTTGATTCAATGAATCTAAAGGCCAACATAGCATAATGAGGTTCAAAGGCTAATAACAAGAGAAAGCACGTAGGCAAGGGCGAAATAGTTCTTCAAAGGCTCCAAAAAAGTTGCAAGGAAACTTTTATAATTGAGACAAGGCATGATATCGATCCAAGGATCGTCGAAAGTCAAAGAATGTCAAGAAACAAAATGCTCATACCAATAAATAAAACATGAAAACCTTTCTCATAAGGTACAAGACATGAAGGTTTTTGTGGTAATTTCTGAATGCAACGTACTAGGTAATATTAAAGAATGGTGACTGGATATTGGAGCTACTCACCACATATGTGCAAACTGCTAGCTTTTATTTTCCTGCTAGGAACAACTCTATATGAGAAATTCTACTCACCACTTATGTGAAAATCGCTAGTCATGAATGTTTCTGTTGTCATTTTTTGAATACAACGTATTAGGTAATACTAAAGAATGGTGAGTAGAACTACTCTTCTTACCACATGTGTAAACCGCTAGATTTTATTTACCTACAAGGCTATGAATCATAATGAACATCTCTATACGAGAAATACTTCATCTTCAAAACCTGTAGGGCCTGCAAATATTGTGCTGAAAAATGACAAGTCCAAAGGAGCTTACATTGAAGGATGTTCTACATATGTCTGAAATTCACAAGAATTTGGTGTTCGATTCCATGTTATGCAAGAACGGATTTAAGTTAATCTTGTATCGAACAAATTCATCCTTAGTAAAAATAAAATGTTTGTTGGAAAGGGCTATCTAAATGAGGATTTCTTTAAGATGAATGAAATGACTATTGTACTTCCATTTATGAATAAAATTGAATCCTTAACTTACTTATTTGAGTTGTTTAACATTGGTTGAAAGACCAAACCTTCGGATTTAATTTACATTGATATATGTGATTTAAAGTGTGTATAACCTAGAGACAGTTAAAATTAATTTATCGATTTTAACGATGATTGCACTCAATATTGCTAAATGTATTTATTTAAAAGTGAAGAAGAGACAATTGAAATGCTCAAATACTATAAATTAGAGGTTGAAAATGAACTTCTTAAAAAGATTAAGACATTAAGAAGTGATAGAGATGATAAATATGATTCTCTGATTGAACAATTTTGTTCGAAACAAGGAATTCTTCATTAAACAACTGTGTCTTATACTCCTAATCTAATGGAATAGCTAAACGCAAGAATCGAACATTGATGAAGTGATAGAGGCGTGAATATGAGTCTCCATTTGAACAATTCTGTTCAAAACATGGAATTATTCATCAAACTACCGCGCCTTATTCTCCTCAATCTAATGGTATCGCTGAACGTAAGAATCGAACATTGAAGGAGATAATGAATCCCATGTTGATAAGTTTGGGATTATCGTAAAACTTTTTCGGGAAAGCTTTGCTATCTGTAAATCATACTCTCAACAAAATGCTACATAGAAAAATGCACAAGATACTTGTGAATTATGAAAATGTCATAATTCTAACTATAAATATTAAAGGTATGTGGATGCTTGGATACAATAGTAGTTCCTAAAACAAAAATTTTAAGATATGACCTAAAACCATTGATTCTGTATTCATTGGTCATGCCTACCATAGTAATGCATATAGATTTATTGCATATAAATTAAAATACGTGACATGCATGTTAATACGATAATTGAATTGAGGGATGATACATTTTTCAAAAATGTAATTTTCATAAGTAAATCAAATTCATTAAAGAGACCATGTAATAATCAAGAGGTAACAGGTAAAGAATCTATAAATGAGGATGAATCTAGATGTCGTAAGAGATTTAGAAGGACAACTCATTCAGGCCTAATTTTCTAACATATTTCTTAGAAAATGAACCTCACAAAGTTATAAAGAGGCTATGTCTTCAACCAAAAATCTCATATTGGATATTTACCACGAAATTGAATCAATAACACAAAATCACACATGGGAATTAATAGACCTTTCACGTGGCACTAAGTCATTGGGTTATAAATGGATCTTCATAAGAAAAATGAAGGCATGTGGATAAATTAACAAATATAAAACAAGATTTGTCGCTAAAGGTTACAAACAGAATGAAGGTCTTGATTATTTCGATAATATTCATTTGTTATGAGAATAACTTCCATTTGTATGTTTATAGCAATAAAAACGTTAATGGTTTGGAAATATGTCAAATAGATGTTAAACTGCATTTTTTAATGGTGAATTAGATGAAAACTTTATTTGGATGCCCTAAAAGGATTTGTTGCCTAAGGACAATAAAAAAAAAAAGCCAATTTCTTAAATTGCTTTATGGATTAAAGTAGACACCTAAAAAGGGTTTCAAAAATCAATGAGTGTAACAAATGTGTTTATATAAATAACACTCAAAATGGATATGCCAGGTTTGTTTTTACATAAATAACATGTTATTATGGGTAATAATGATATCATAGTTCAAAATACAAAGAGGATGTCGAGTAAGTTTCAAATACAAAATTTGTTTGTCTTTTATGTTATATTAGGAATTAAAATTTCTAGAACATCCTATTGATATTGTCTCAATCCCATTATATTGATAAAAGTATTGATAATTTTAAAAATGTGATACTAATCTTGTCAAGATGCCAATTGATGTGAGTGAGAATCTTGTTTCAAACACCGGTGAATATAAATCTCAACAGAATATTCTCATATTATTGGCCGTTTAATGTATGTCATGAACTACACACGAAACACATATTGTTTATTCTATAAGTAGGCCAAATTGGTATATAAGTAACTTAAGCATTGGAAGGAAATTTGTTGAAGTTTTAGAGTATTTAAAAAGTACAAAAAAAAAAAAAAAATTGTATTGCACTATTTGAGATATTGAGCAATACTTGAAAGATATCGTGATATGAAATGAATATTTGATACTAAAGACCCTAAGTCCACTAGTGGACATGTCTTTAAACTTTGAGATACAATAATATTTTGGAAATCTTCAAAATGAAATCCAAATTCACTAAATCCGATAGAGCTGGAGAAGAAGTTGAATGGACTATGAAGCTTTCTAGTAGATATTTCATGCTAGATGACACAAGTTGCCTCTATATGTATCCATTGTAATAGTCAATTACAAATTGAAAGGGCACAAAATGCTATGTATAATTGTAACTCTCAACATATACATCGTAAACACAATATCATTGACGATTACTCTTTACTCATATGAAATCAAAAGAGAATAATACAGATTCACTAACTAAAGATTTAATAAGAGAGTAAGTAGAAAGTTCATCAAGGGGATGGTGTAAAAACCGGCAAAGTAACCAAGAGTTTTTATGGTGAAATCTAACCTAGCTTAGTGGATATCACAAGATCTAGGTTCAGGAGGACAATCAAACTGCGAAAAAGTTAATATGCACTAGGGAGATTTATTACTCGTATCCATTCCTTTGATGAGAAAGTGTCTAATTGTCTCGAGAATTAGGTTATATTAAACTAAGGATCTCTATATTTTAATTTATTCAAGTGGAGTATATCATAATACTTTTTATAGAGATCATCTATGTGGGTGAGATAAGTTTCCTTTTATTAGAATTGTGTGATGATAAATTATCTAAAAACATTCATGAACTCGGTGGCCAAAATGGACACAAATGTGAGAACCAGTTTTGTTTAAAGGAATTTATGTGAATTTTATTGTAACCATCGTATATGACTAACTGTAACTTACACTTATTTTCAATTTGGGCATACAAATTTATTCGTTTGAAAGGTCACCTAAAGAATTGACATTGTTCTAACTAGGTTTTTAGGTTGTTCAAATGACCCAAATACTCTATAAATACCGCCCTTCTGCCATAAAAAATACACCAATTCAAATGCAATAATTTCTTCTTTGGATTTCCTTTCTCTCTATATTGGGCTTGTATATTTCGAGTACAAAAATATTAAATTGAATTCTTTGCAACTCTTTTTATTTTTGTGTTGCTTTCGTAAGAGATGACATTTTGAACTATCTTAGGAGATGATTGTTGATTGCCTTAAAACAGTTTTGAATGGAGAAAATTTGTCTTTAGGACACTTTGTGATGTCAGTGATTTTAATAATCTACCCATTTTCGTTTGTATAATCTAAAACAATACTTGTCTTTGGATTGTTTATAGGGAAAATAATATTCCAGAAACAATGTTTTTACTCTTAAAATGTGTCTTATTTGAGATCACCAATCTTAAAATTTTATTACTCGTTTGAAGTTTGAATGAATTGAATTGCTATTTTGAGCTTTTGGGCCCTATTACCTTATTGAGTTTTAGGATTTCGTTTTAAAAAGTTAACTAAATTAATAGCCAAGCCTTTGTATGTTATGTAATACTCTGAACTTCACATCACATTTGACTAATATGATTCATGCATTCCATGCTATTTATAATTTCATTTGCATCAATTTTCCTAATTGCTTTCTTTTAAAATGGTACATTCGATTATTAAGAGCTTAAGATCTTTATATGGTGTTAGTCTTCTACTCTTCGACCCAGGTGACGAATTCTACATTGAGCTATGATAGAGGAATTATGTTAATTTAGATGCTGGAAATTGACTTGTTAAGCAATTGGAATCTTGAAAAGGTCGGAATTAGTATCGATAAAAGGTTCTAGCTTTCCATTCGATTGATCAAGGTCACCGTAAATCCTAGATAGATAATTGACATATTTAGGACATGAGGCATGAATTGACATGATCACTACGCAATAATATGGGTTTTATATGACGTCATAAATATTGAGGTGCGAATTGTTGAAATCGGTCGAAAATTGAGTATCAATCGGGTAAGTAATTAGCTGAACGGTTAAAGAATTAACGCTATAAAATATTTTGGGTTCTTAGGGCAGGTAATATGGATTGTAAAGACATTAAAATAAGCTAGGGACACTTGATTTGTACCTGCAAGGATAGAGGTGAAATCAGATTTCTACTACATGGGACACCTCATGCTTAATAAACCTCATGCTTGTCGATTTGTCATTGTAATGGTCAATTCATTCACCATTAAGCATTGGTCACATTTACAACTCTCTTATGGTTTCATATAGTCAGTATATTATCCATAAGTTTCATACAAATCCTCCAAGGATAGGTACAAAATTAGAATTTAACCATAAGAAGCCGCCTCATGCTTGAACATCTCATGCTGGGAGACTGTCATTTCACCATCCAATTCCTTCAACATTAAGGCTTCCTCCAAGCCTTCCACCCCTTTATACTTCATATAGGATAGATATATATCATATAAGTCACATATGGATCCAAATAAGAGAAAGGAAAAGTCCAATATGGCTGCATGAAGCCACATACTGCTTGGGTACCTCATGCTCGGAGATTTTAACATCAAATTCCTCCAATCTTAAGGCACCCATCACTTCTCCTAAAGCCTAAAAACTTTATATGGGAAAGAGGTATATCTATAAGTCACATATGGATCCAAATATGATGAGGGAAAAGTCAAATATTGTTGCATGAAGCCACCTCTTGCTTAACACATGTCAAAATGGCTGCATGAAGTATTTCCTTAATCCTTAAACAAGACTCACGACCCCAACCTCTTTAGGACTCTATAAATAGCCATATTAAGATATTCTACCCCTTCAAGTGATCACCAAGTGAAAGAGGAAGAAAAGAAACAAAGGGAAGCAGAAACGAGGAATTGGGAATTGAAATTTGGGATATGTGAGTTTAACTCTTGGTTTTGAAGGTTGTTTTCATTGTTTTCTTAAGGTGTTACAATCTTGTGAACCTATGAAATTTCTTGATATTATTTTGGGGTTGGTGTTGGGGGATTTTATTACGGTAAAAAGAAAGAAAATTGTTGGAGATATATGGAGTGAAACAACTATAGATGAAAACTGCATAGTTGCTGGATTTTACTTGCTTCGCCTTTTGTGTTATATAATATTTTGAATAGAACACATATTTATCACTTTGAACGTCTGGATATAAGAGTGGTAAGGTATTTAAACAATCCTTAATAGGTTAGAAACTGATTGGTGGCATAATAAGTAACGGAAACCTAAGACCATCATCGGAAACTACTGTGCTATAAAAAAGACTCAACTTGAGGTTGAAAACCCTGTACTTGTGGTGAATTCATGACATGGTTATCTTCATATATATTTTATATAAATGTGTTTAAATTTTTGGAAGGATTGAATGTCATTAAGGGTGCGAAAGGATGGATGAAACGAGACATGATAGCAACTAAAATGCAAAAGAATAGCTTCTGTTCAATTTGGTAGTTTGCATAGTTTCAACTTTTACATGTCCATTAAAAATCTCTTCAGCATGGAAAATATATTTTAAGGAGTAATAGGTTGTTAAACAACAATTAGATGATGTTGATGTTCATAATTGGACTCAAGAAATAATGTGATTTATGAGACTAGTTTGTAATGCAATCGGTAACTTGAATTTTTAATGTCATCTAAATTATTTTGGCATGAATGGAGTTAGCACGAGATTGTGTGCGTGCTAAGATTATCAAATTGAGGATTATGTGTAATATTAGATGGCAATACAAGTGATTTTCCGACTTTAAATGGAAAAGAGAATTGATTTACACTCTGTAGAAGCGCGCACACACACAAGGGCAAAAAGGTAAGTAAAAATTCATTTGGAACTACGATGCAAGAACATAGTATTTGTGATATAGTAATGTTGGATATTTACATAAGTCTGACAAAAAGCTCATTGTATATCATATGATAGTTATGATAATTGAGTATGTGGTTTCGGAATATATTGACATCAATTTTGATTAAGTATGTCATTTACGATCAATTTCATCTGTATGCACGACATACGTCCATGGTTGAAAATCTAGCATGCATTACATGATTGAAAAATTGAGTATTCCTCATAAAATGTTTTATTGGCCAATACTAGGGCACCAAGGCATGCGAGGCATGCTTACGTGATTTGTTTTAGCACCGCGGGTGATACTTCCTGGTTGATTGCAAAAGTAGGTAGGGGACGGGCCATTGGTGATCACGGAAGGGTGGACCACTCGACTATGACTGTGATATTATGATTATTGGTACTGCCGGGTGGGATACATCTTAGGTGATCATAGGGGCTGTTAGGGGATGGGCCTCTAGTCGTCACGAGAGGATGGTCCACTCGCCAGTGTCAAGGTCATATTGGCCATTTGATTATTAACTATTGATATTGATATTGTACAGAGCTCTATCCGGTGTATAGTAAATAGGTCAAGGGCCTAATGAAAGATTTTAAATGAAATTATGTCGAGTTGACTTTGACGAATATCTGAGCATGATATTTTTTTAGCTTGAGGTTTTAAGTAAATGCATGGTTTCATATACCATTATCACTCATACTCATAACCTATATGATCTTTCCTTACTGAGCATTGACTTATGTAGTTCTTGCATTGTAGGTGAACATGGAACCTCCTAGAAGACATGGCTGGTTGTGGAGCTCTTACGGGATTCCAGATTTGATGTACATGGATGACGATCTATAGAGTTATTTTGTGTACTCCAGTTGTATTATATTTTAGGGATCCTATATGACTTTTGAAATGTCATGTAAATTCTTTTACAACCCCACGATAAATATGTTGGACCATGGTTGTATGATCCTTGTTTTCGGATATACTTTTGGAGATACTTTCATTTTATTAAAAAAATGTGTGGGTGAATTTGGATGTCTAGGTCAAGTCAGTGTAGGACAGTTATTGGTGTTTGTGTACCTCATTGATTATGTATTTTTGTTGTATGCTCGTACTTTACCATTGTGTGATATTGATTTATGTATGCATCATATTTGTTTATTTGTTTTCTATAAAGAAAACTCATTTTTTAATTATTTTTATTTTTGTGAGTTTGAGATTTTTTATGTGTTTAGTGCATTCATGCTTTAAAAAATGGAAAATTAAAAAATAAAAATACGAAAAATTGTTTTTGCAACTAATATATAATATACTTGAAGTTGTTTGTTGTGATCAAGCATGTGGTTAATCGATGAGCTATAACATAATTTACATTGCTAGCTTAGGTGTTTTTTATGGAGTACTTCATATAGGTGTCTTTATGTACCATCTACACTACACACACAATAATATTGTTAGTTGGACTTTAACGTGTATGTGAGATTTGAGATGTCAATCACTTGTTAGTAAGATAACTTTGAACATGAAAAATAATAATGATTTTCGAATATTGAATGTTTTGAAATAAAAAATTTGCTCAACTTCAGGGGAAGAAAAGAACTTTCCATATAAAATGAGCTTTTCTGTATAACTTTTAATATGTTTTAAATGGTTTGACTTTCATAAATAGGGGAATAAACTTATTAGAAGTGATGTTTAGCGTGTCATTTCTCACAAAATTAAGGTTTGGAGTCCTACTTCCAAAGGATTAGTGACAATTTAAACATATGGGTCACTTATACAATTTACTCAATGTTAACTTGAGTTACGTATGTGGGAAGAGTTTTTGTCCATTGCTTGTACTTATGAATGCTAACAACTACATTTTGGGTTATTGTATATTCATTATCGGTCTCTTATCATTTGTGACAAAAAGGGGGGAGTTGTTTATTTTTTATGATGGAGTATATATTTTGACTTGACATAATGTGTATTTAAAAAATTTGACTTAAAGGCATTAAATGATAATTTAAGTATTTCTAGATTAAGTTTTGATGTTTTGTAGTATCAATATTTCGTTTTGGTATGCTGGATTGTATTGATATTATGTCTTAATTTAGCTTATGGTATGAATTGAAATGATGTGTTATGTGTAATAACTGCTTGGATTATTAGATTAACTACTTGAATTGTTTTTGCACTTATTAATTTTTCACATACGTGTTACAACGGGTATTTGAGTTGTCTATTTCAGGAAACATGTTTTGATAAAGGAAAAACAGTATTCAATCAAGACAGTTAGTATTGGTTGAGTCTGTAATTTTTCTTTCACTACCGAGTCTGTAATTTTTTCTTTCACAACTGAGTGTTGGTTGAGTCTGTAATTTTTCTTTCACTACTACGTTGACTTTAAATTGTAGTTTTATCATAGAATGTTAAAGGGAGAGTTTGTTAGGTTTTTGATGTAATTGGCGAGTCTATGAACAAAATGGACTAAATTTAATATGTTGTAAAAGTCAAGGAGTAACTAGAAATTGAGTTGCATTAAGTCTAGAGTTCGAGAATGGAAAAAAAAAGAAAATGGCGCCGCAATTTCGCTAGATTGTCACCATGACTTGGCTTGAGCGATAGAAATAGTAACATTGTTGCTAGCCCATCAAGACTTCGCTCGAGCAATACACCGTCGCTCGCCGTCGCCTAACTTTCACTCGAGCGACATGGTTTCTCGAAAAATTTTAATTCGCATTTTTAAAGCTTTTTATCCGGCCCATTCAACCCAAACCCTATCATATAAATACCAGAATGCCACGGAACGTAAATTCTAAGGCTGAACATTGATAAAACATTGGTTGCTTCATATTCTCTCCATCTATAGCTTTCAACCTTCATTGATATATGATTTGTTCTTGGCATTGAAAAATCAAAACCACTTAATCCAAATACCAAATTCCTACTTCCTACATAAGTGTCAGAGTGCTGAACATCAAGGGAAGGTGACTGAAATTTCAATTTTTGGAGAACGTGGTGTTCTTCGTTGATCCACATGGGATACACGAATTCATAAAGTCGGGACTTACTGCAAAAGCGCACAATCCAGGAGGGCTTTAAAAATTGCAACTGAGAGTTGGCGTAGAAGTACGCAATTCAGGAGAATTGTGGGAATTGCAGTCGGAGGTCAAAAGTACTAGTGGTAGTCATATCTGGCGGACTGTAAGTTCATAATTCATTTATAGTGGATTTTTGACGGGAAAAGTGTCCAGAGTATTTATCTAGTTGGGGTTTCTCCATGAACATTCCTTGTGTTTGTTTATTACTTTCATAACTGCGGTATTTCAACATAAGAAAAATTGAACTGTTTGATTATTTGTTGCTAATTCATTATATAGTTTTAATTCCATATAATCACCTATTAACTCCCCTCCCCCCGGTGTAGTTTGGGTCAAATTTCATTATTTCAGTAGTCATTTGTAACACATGGATAATTAACTGAACTCCAAGAGCATATCATGTCTTGTTATATGTTAAGAAGTATTGCTGGTTCATTTCAGACAAATGGACAGCCATGTTATGCGTTAACAAAAGCTAAATTAACTGTCTTATAATTAATTTGACTATGTCTTGTTAGCGAAATGAATATAGAAATCCACCTTTTTTTTAAGGATTGGTTAAGATTAAAGATTTGAAACTTGTACGGACAAATTGAAGCAGTACATCATAGAAAATAATGCAAATGGTCTCACTATGGCATCCAGCACTTGTGCCAGTTCAAATATGGTGGAATATTTCATAATTGACTCCACATTTATCCACAAAAATGTGTAGGAAAATATATTGAAATTGGGATCACACATAATTGTAATTCTATTCTTCCCAAAATTGCAAACATATTGAATCTCTGAAGGTTGGTCAAGTTCTTTTTGACTTAACTCCTATGTCTATGTTAAATAAGAAAACTAAAACAAGATCGATTAATTTTATTTTAAAAAATACAAAGTGAACAACATTTGAGTCTCCATTAAATTCTTGGTACATAAATTTCTAAACTTTACAAAAGATTCCAACTAGTTTGAAACTCTAATGCTGCTAAAATGGCACATCCCTTCCAATGGTTCTTTTATTTGAGGTGTTTTCTTCCATTAAAGTGTCACATGCCTCAGTTGTAATATTCCCATTTTCTTACAAAATCCAATGTCATCCACCATAAACCAGCAGATTACTTGATGGAAGCTTTCACGATTTAGTCATTTCAATAATTTACGCATTTGTTACATTTATTTTTCCTGTATTCCAATGAATCGAGGCCTTGACCAGTTTCATTTTATAGTCAAAAAGTCGTAAGGTTTAGTCAAATTGTCTTCCAATTAACATTTTATATAGTGAGCGATGTCTCAATAAATGGATAGTCGAATATTGTTCACTTCCAATTAACATTTTATATAGTGAGCGATGTCTCAATAAATGGATAGTCGAATATTGTTCACTTCGAACTTGTGTTTGCATCACACTTCATATAATTCTTCATCTGATTTGACAAGATGATTGACCAATGACAACTTGAAAATTATCCTGCAGAATTCTGAAGTCTCCACCTTTAATGATGAGTTCTTAAAAAGTATAAAATCTAATGGCTTAGAAATTGCAAGAACAGAAGAGGTAAGGGGTTAGGGCTTTTTATTTATGTATTCAAATGTCACGAATACTATTTTGGGAAACGAAGGAGGGTCCTCTCAATTCTCTGTAATAAGTATTTTTCATACTGAACAAAACATGTCATTCTTCGTTTAAGGAAATGTCATCATTTCATTTGACACCCTATACATTGTTGGGAACATGCGAACTATCAGATTTTAGGAAAAGCATCCACGGGCCCAACAATATTAGTACCACTTAGAATCATCTGACATGGGAACCATCATTAATGTACTATGTATTGAGCACATGCTGACAATATACATGAATGATAGGGAGGATTAATTAAATACTTGTTGGAAATGTTGAACTGTTCCTCTAAAGTTTAATAACTTAAAAAATGAGTTTGATTTATTTGTTTATATTTTGTTTCAAAACAGCTCATCACATTCTGGATAAGTTTCATCTTCTTCATTAAATGCGTCACACATGCACGAAGTTTGATGAAGGCTATGATACTTGAACTAAAAAAAAAAAAAAAGAGAAAAGTATATAGCCTTTGGAGCTATTCTACACGTTGACTTAAAAATTGAGGTTGTGTGGGTTTTGTAACTTGTACGAAACTGATATTGTCCAGTGAGGACATGCTAAATCTTTTTATAGCGTTCGAACACCATTATTGCAATGATCTAACCCATGGACTTAAGAGTGACCTTGTTGCATTCCAACAATTCTTCCCTCAACATGACGTTCTTTTGTTTTGAAGCCATAACCTAACTGTGATACCACTTATTAGGATCGAGTTTCAATTATCTTATATGAAAAGCAATTGATTCAGGTGAGGGTAGAGTAATTTTTTCATGATCACCAACACTTGAGTGACTCAACGCGTGGACTTAGGAGCGTTCTTGTTGTACCCTAAGATGCCTAATCTACATTATCAAACGTGCCAAAAGCACACAATTTACTTGTTACAAACTTCATATCCGATCTCATTTGTTAGCAATTGCCCAATAAGCTATATGCTAATGGGGCTTCATTATTCCTCAGGATCATGCATCAGACTTCCCAAAAATTTGTAAAATAATGGACGTTAGATGCCAAACAACTAGTTTATTTTATAATACGAGTGACAAATGTGTGAATTACAGCAAATATAACAATTTTAATAGGATCAATTGCTAATTAAACCAAAAACGGATTATATTAATTTAGACAGAATTTGAAGTGCATATATTACATGACCATTTCGAAGTAGATTAAACCAGGTGCCTTGAGGAAGTACATCAATAATATGCTGCTAACTGTATCCTAGCCGGAGTTCCAAATCCAAGTCTTTTGATTGACTATTCCGGCCTATTTCCAAATCCAGTTCAACTATTTCTGCTTTCTTTCATGCACAAGCGAAGCCTTGAGGAAGTACATCAATAATATGCTGCTAACTGTATCCTAGCCGGAGTTCCAAATCCAAGTCCTCTGATTGACTATTCCGGCCTATTTCCAAATCCAGTTTAACTATTTCTACTTTCTTCACTTCACATGTAGTTTCATGCACAAGCGAACCAAAATTTTTGAGCCCGAAATATGTCTTCATAGTTTTCATTTTCATCAAATCTGCTGTTGGGGGACTTGAATGGTTGACTGAAGCTGCAACTTGTTTGCTCCATTTCTTCATTTCAGAAACACTAGCAGAAGAAAATGAAGGTGATAGAGTTGAAAAGGAGGGAGAAACTAATGTCGGTAAGTTGGAATTAAAAGGGGGAAATTTTCTCGAAAAGGATGATGTTGCAGATGGAGAAGAAGGTGAAGATGAAAAACTAGGTTTAGGGCTTACACCTAAATTAGGGTCGGGGTTTAGAAGTGAAAACTGAGCATTTTGGTTATAATTTTCCTTTGGTGGGGAGTGCTGTCTTAGTCTGGCTCTATCTTTTCTGTGAACATTCATGTGGCGACCAAGTGCTTGAGCAGATCTGAATTCTCTCTTGCAAAAGCTGCATGTATAACATCTTGGAGGCCATGGAATTCCAGCAAGTAAATAACCTTCTCCTTCAATATTACACTCAATCCCAAACCCCATTTTTATAATATATTCCCCTAAATCGTCTTCTCATTCATTTCTTTCACATTTCACACATACACACACAGAGAAGGGAAATAGAGTTTTCACAGGCACTACTAGGAAGAGCTGTCACTTACCAGGGACATTTAAATGATGATATAGAGGTTCGACATGGGACACAGTGTGTGTATGCTTTTGTATATGTAAGAGATAGTCAAGAAAGATTTTCAGCTGGCCATAAAATTCTAAGCCAGGAACTGAGAATCCCTAAAAGGAAGAGTTAATCAATGCATGTTCCCTATGTCTGTACACCTTACACTAAATGTAGAACCGTGTCCTACCAAGTTATGCAACTTTGAGGAAAACATCTAGAGGACGTTCTTTATTCTTTTTTATATTTTCATGTCAATTTTTATGTCATATTGCATTAAACAATTTAATGACATTGTTGACTATAGAAATCACATCAGCAAATCCTCTCACTTAGCAAGGATCTTTATCTCCTAAATTCATTAGTTTCGATGCTCGAATTTGGAGGAAGAGGGAAATGGTTATTTGGGAGTGAATTATTTGAATTTCATCTCCTTCCTATTCATAAATGGAAGCACTTATAGATTTTACTCCAATACTACGGGTTGATCATGAGGAATAACAGCTGGCGGTATTATTTTATCGACTAATTCATAACTGATTCTATTATGATATCACATTTTATTCATTAACTTACGTGTCATGTATTAACTCTAAATTCACGCGCTAAACGTTTGTCCTGTGTATTGATAACAATATTCAACTAGCTTAGACGGGGATAGGTTCGCTTATTTGGTGCGAGCCTTTTACGCTTGTGCCTCCTCTGCATATGGCTTTTTCTTTGCTTGGGATGAGCGAGATTCATGGAGCATATTTCATGATTCAATAAATGGTTCACAAAGTCTGGTTTTACTATTTATATTATTTCTAGCCACGACTTTAATTGTACAACATTTTAGGATCGTGAACACTTCTCATGACTTTGCCCAATTTTTATTGGCTTTTAATGTTCCAGCTAAATGGAATGTTTTTAAATCTTTTAATGCTAATTCACGCATGATTCTAGATAACGTTCTTTTGAATTTCTCAATTCCACACGTGTTATATGCTTGCTTACGACCATTGTTTTCCGTGTCTTTTCGTATTCAATAGCAAAGATTGAGTGACATTTCAGTTGACGAATCCATCGGGATTCAATGGCTCTCTTTGATACTATACATATGTGCCATGTTATAACTTGCTTTCATTCTTCTAATTGTAGAAGATATATTTTGATATTTTGCTCATTGTTGATTCTGGATAGAAACCTCTTTATCTTTTCAAGGATCCTTTTGAGCATTGTTATCAATCATTCACTTTTGCTTTTTATTCCACTACATTTTTTTGATGAATCACCTTTAGGCCTTATGTCAATATCTTATGTGACTGGACAAGGTATTACAATTGTCTCAATCTTTCTCGACAAACGTGTGGTCAACTTTTAGAGGCTGCTTTGGGCAAAAGGGGTCAACTTTACTCTCGATCTTCCTCTTATCTTTTTACTCAAGAGTTCTTAGCAGGGTAGTTTAATTCTTAGATATGTCTTTTGGCTATGTGATAGATTTATTTCATAGATGTTACTTGTTTGTAACTTTTTTTTTACTAATAAGAATTTCCCTCCTATCATATTTTTTTCTTTGCAGCCGTTATTCAATTTTGTTGAGCTTGTACAGTAGCTAATTAACTTGGTTGGTTTTGCATACTAGGAATTCAAATGTTGGACTGGGATAACTTCCTAAATAAGAGTGAAATAATTTTTTTGAGTTCAATCAACAAGAGCTCGATTCATTGATAATATTTTCTCAAGTACTTGCCTTTCCAAGGATGTTTAATGGGCTCGCCATCCTTCCGCATATACGTTCCTAACCCCACAACTGCAACTATTTATATGGTCCTTCCCATTTCGGACCAAGCAAACTATAGCTTATTTCTTTGTATGCGACAAATACTTTCTTTAGAACTAAAACCTTTACTTTGAAGTTTTTCGCGCAAACCTTGGAATTGGAATATCTTTCCATCTTCTTCTGGTATGCGATGAGCTTAACTTGAAAATCTCCGGCTTTTTCTCTAAGAGGTCTAAGTTCACTTTCATAGATTCTTCATTTTGTTCCTCATTATATCCTATTTTTCTTGGTGAACTGATACCAATTTCGACCGATATCATGACTTCCATCCCATAGGCTAGGGAGAAAGCGGTTTCTCCTATGGCGATTTTCTAGATGGTTCAATATGACCATAAGAACTTAGGTAGTTCATCGTTCCATAACCCTTTCACTATATATATCTTCCTTTTTAGGATTTTGTTAATGTTTTATTAACAACTTTACTTGTTTGTTGGCCTGGGATAGTATGGAGTGGAAAATATCTTTGGATACTAAATTTGTCGCATGTTGCTCTCAATTTTTTTCCTTAGAATTGCGTGCCATTATTTGAGATTATAGAGTTTGGTATTTCGAATCGATACATAATATATTTCTATATGAATTACAGGTGTTATACTTAGTGATATGTACAAGGGACTCGGCTTCTTCCTACTTAGTAAAATATTCTACTGTCTCGATTATGAATCTTATATTGGATCTTTCCCTAGGCAGTAGGCTAGTGAAATTGGTGAAGGGCGAGGGGCCACTGCTGGTCACTAGCTCTTGTACGGGCTATCATGGCATACCATGGGAACTTTTGACACTTTTCACATAATCTGACGAAGTTCATTGCATTTTTTCTCATAATAGGCCAATAGTAACCTTGTTTCAAGGCCTTTCGCACCAAGGAATGTCGAGTAAGATGGTTTCCACATATACATGGATTTCTTTCATTACATATGATGTTTCATCTTCATCGATACATCTGAGTAGATGGAGTGTATACCCTCACTTGAATAATATATCACCTTATAGTGTATATTTTGCAGCTCTTACTGACAGTTTTTGTGCAGCCATTTTATCTTTAGGGAGTGTTCTACTTTTCAAATAAGAGATGATTTTCCTCTCTTGGAATTTGAATGAGTTCAAACTTGTGTAAGTACTGCAATGATCTTATGGTTTAGAGAGATATGCGGTCATTGTTTTATCTTTGATTGTGAACATTTCGTTCACTTGATTCTCTACCAACAACAAATTGCCTTTTACTTTGATGTTTAAGCCTGAATTTATTTGCCCGCTATAGTCCCCATCAATAAAGCTTCATATTCAGCAACATTTTTGGTTGCTTAGAATGTAAACCTCAATGCACAAATCAACTTGTGCCTTTCCGGACTTGTGAGGATTATACCAGCTTGAGAACCCATTTCTCCTTATGATCCATCTACAAATAATTTTCACATTTTCTGTTCAAGCTCTTACTCCGAAACGGTAACACCTGACAATTTTACAATAAAGTCAACCAATGTTTGTACTTTGATTGCAAATCATCATTTGTAGCTTATTTCAAATTATCCCAGCTCGATTTCCCATTCATTAGTCTTCCTGATGCACAGGCTTTTGCAATATTTGTTTTAGTGTAAAATTGGTTAGTACTTCTATGTTGTGGCTCTTGAATAGGGTCACAATTTTTACGACGCTGTGACCAAGGCGAGGGCCAACTTTTTCCATATTCGAATATATTGTATCTATTTCTTGTACGGCCTTACTTATATAGTTAGCTGGTAATTGTTCCTTTTTTATCAATACCGAACTGACGCAACTTTCAAAACCTCTAAATATAGTAATAGTTTTTCCCACTTTTGGGTTTAGCTAATAAGAGTGGTCTTCCTAAATGATTTTTTAGAGCCTTTGAATGCTTGTTCACATTCGCTGCTCTATTTGAACTTCTTTTTTTCTTTCAACACTTGGAAGAAAGTAAAACATTTATCCGTTGGTTGTGAGACAAGCCTACCTATGGCGGTAACTCTTCCCATTAGACTTTGTGCCTCTTTTGGTTTATATAGGAACCACATTTTTATGATAGCATAAATTTTGTTGGAGTTTGCTTCAATACCTTGTTGATTACCATGTAATCGAGAAATTATTTGAACTTAACTCCAAAGACGCATTTTAGCCTATTGGATTTCATCCTATAGTTTCGTAATATGTTGAATGCCTCTTCCAGATGTTTTAAATGGTCTCCAACCTAAAGGCTTTCGACAAACATGTCATTGTCTTTCTTGTATGATCCATGAACCTTTTATTCGCTAGCCTCTGATACGTGGCCTTTACATTTTTTTAGCCCAAATGGTATTACTTGTAATAGTATAGTCTTTGATCTGTTACGAACCCGGTATGTTCCTCGTGAGGTCCATACTTAACAATCTAACCAGATTTCTCAAATACACATCTACGAAGTTAACACTTCATGTCCTACGGTTGCATCCACCAGCAGATTGATTCTAGGAAGCGGTAAGCTATCATTAGGACGAACTTTATTCAAGTATGTGAAATCTTGACATGTTCACCATTCTCTATTGCTCTTCGTTACTAGACTGGATTACATACCCTTACTGCATATTGAGCTTCATGAATAAAGCTATTTTCTAACAACAGCTAATCTACTTCACTTTTCAATGCCGCACACATTTCAGTGCTCATTGGTCGACTCCTTTATATTTTATGTTTGATCTTTGGATTGAGTTTTAGGGTGAGACAGGCCACCATGGGATCTATTCTCACCGTTTGTATATTTCCAAGCAAATACATCTATGTTCAAGGCAAAGAATTTTTTTTGCAAATCTTTCATAGGTTTACTCAACTCATTGCAGATTTTTAGAGCTTTGATCGTGTCTTTTGAGCTCACAGAAAAGATTTCTATTTCTTCAACCGTGGCCACCTCTAACATACAGTCAGTTATGTGGGGGTCGATAGAGTCATCAATCTCTAATGTATCACCTGGATTGCTTGTTTCAATCATGGCAACAATATATTTAGGAGATCATACGTCTCCTTTTTTATTATTTACATGATTCCTTGATTTTACTTAAGGATTTACCCTTATTTGTTGAATACCTCACATGCAATTTATGGAGGGAGATGATTATGTTTGCTTGTTTCATTGCAAGCCATCCAAGGATTCCGTCATAAGTAGATTTTTCCTTGACAATGTTGAAATTCATATGCCCTTAGTATGCCTGGGATGTCTCTCCTATCCTCATTAACATAGTGGCCTGTCTGTGAAGGATCGGGTCTCCTCTAGTGTGCTGGTGAGCCTCCGACATAGAGATCCGAGGTTCGTACTTTTACATTTGATCAAATGCTTCATAGTATATGATGTTTTCCTTACTTTTATTGTGTAGGAGTATATGGTGAAAGCATTTTCCCGCTATTATGGCCTGAATCACGACTACTTCATCTTCGATTCTAAACTCTATAGATTTAATTGAAGAGGTCAATGATTACAGATTACCTATACACTTACCTTTTCCAGTGTGCTTACTTTTCAAACTTCGTATCTTTGCACATAGAGCAATATGCTCTCACATCAACGGTTAATGATCCTTAGTCATCTTCTGGATAGCCTCTACAGCTGAATTGACCTTTGGTCTGGTTGAAACATCACTAATCTTTCGATTCTCATGCTCTGGTGCTCCAGCTAATGACTGACTTTCTTTTGCTTGGCTAATTTCTTAGATTTCAAGTATTTCTTAGCTGGAGCGTAGGATTTGTGATTAACTTTGTTCAAAGATTCATATAGATGGGGCCAATTTATTGACAATAGAAATGAGATCAACAAATCATCTCATTTATCCAGGATCTTTACCTTCTAAACTTACTAGTTTTAATTCTCAAACTTGGAGTAAAAGGGAAATGTCTGTTTGGAAAGAGATATTTGAGTTATATCCCCTTCCTCTTTGAAAGTGGGGATATTTATAGATTTCCTTTCAAGGATTTGGGGTAATTTGGTCATGGGCAATAATAGCTGGCGGTATTTTATTGGCTAACTTAAAGCTGATCCTATTATGATATCTTATTCATTAACTTCAGTGTCATGTATTGATTCAAAAATCATGCGCTAAACATTAGTCTTCTGTCTAGACGAGGAGATGTTCGCCTATTTGGTGTGAGCCTTTTATGCTTCTGCCTCCTTTGCATATTGCTTTTGCTTCGTCGAGGACGATCGAGGTTTGCATAGTACATTTTTTTATTCAACATACACGTTTCTCGTATTTTTTATCATCAAACATTTAACATGATCAGGCAGGTTTGGAGCATGGCTTTTTGTGCATGTTCAGTGGATTGGTCCACATGAATAATACTAGCAATTGAAACCTTTGCTTTCCAGCGTAGCATTGAAACTAGGATATTAAAATTGTGTATATATAAAATTGTGTTCCAAACTTATTGACCTTATGATGGTTGTGAATTAAGATCTAACTTCCCTTTCAAACAAATATAATAAGAAGTGAATTACACTTTCTAATTTGTAATAGTTTGCCCTCAATGTGATATAGATACCCATTTTATGGCGATAGATTTTCACTTTAACACAGATGAAGATAAGAAGTTTTACGCCTCACTCTAATAGGTGCTATATTGAAAATTTATTGATATAGTATGAATATTAGGTTAATTGTCTTTCACATTATTATTTCACAATGTCCAATAGTGATATTTATTTCATAAATTAATCATTTCCATTTATTATATATCTACAACAACTCTCCTAATTTAACTTAATTTTAATACAGATAATTACCTTTTTAACTCAAAATAGCTGTCAAGTGAAATATTCCATTAGTAAAATCAACGTTTGGAAGTGAAATGAGCTGATCTTCCATTAGACAATTGCTTGACTTCCTGAGGATATAACAACCAAGTATTGGTCAAATAATTATTACTCAAATATTCTTATCATTAGTTTCTATTTATTTCTTTGACTAAATTTCTCTTCCTAAATGCAATGATGGTTCATAATTTGTTGCAGTTTCGGTAACAGCTAAATTCATTCAAGAAAAACTCAAATAATAATTCAAACGGTATAAAGTTACAAACATCTAAGATTACAGAGAAAAGGATAATTCAGGAACCGAGATTTTCTTGCCTTTTTTTCCGAAAAGAGAGCAGGTTTCATCAGAAGACACGAACAAACAAAAGATCACAGCCAAATTTAGCTGAGATTTGGTGAATGGTTGGCGGCCAATAAAATCATACCATTCCATTCTATTTGTAGTTGCAATTAGTAAGGTTACATACACAGCCGAAATTGCTGGATTACTTACCCCTCTACGGGTGGGGGTTGGGGAGTTTAGCATAGCTTCCATTGGGATACTACCTATATTAATAGAAAAAAATCAGTTAGGGTTAGTGAAAAGTTACTGTGTTCGTATATGGGGGAGAAAATAGGTTGTAGAAAGGCGTAATAACATTTGCAATAGAAAAAGGTAAGGAGAGAGAGGTCTTTTGATATGAATTTTTTCTTTTACTTTTGCTTCTTTTTTTTTTTTATATATATATATATTTGGAGAAAAAAATACATTAACTTTTATTTGTAAACTAACTTTTGAAGGAACTTCACATTTCGAAAGTGATTTTAGAGGAATTCATATTAGACCAGCTTCATCTAAAAATTCTTCTAAATTAAAGCAGTACTTTCATAAAATTAGTTAAACAAGTTCAAAAACAACTTTTTAATTAAAAGTCATGCCAAATGGACAATGAACCCTTTGTCCATTATTTTTTGGTCTTTATTTTATATTTGCAGTATTAGAAAAAATATCCATCGAGGTAAAAATTTTATTAGGAGAACCTTCTTAAAATATAGATCCAAAGTTTGAGATATATGTTAGGGAGACAGAGAAGCTTGAAAAGGAATTTTACCAACCTAGACATAAAGTTCCAGTCCAACTCTAGAGGAAACTTTATCGGATTATTTCATTTATACATCCTTTTTTTGCCCCTTTTGTTGACAGATGAGGTGTTGTCAAAAAATCGTTGACTGCAAAAATTGGTTTTTGTTTAAAAAGTCAAAGGACAGAATGTTACGATACATTTTGTTAAGAAAGGTGTAATCAAAGATGTTCACCACGCATGGTTGAACTTTATCCTACCGAATCCGGTCGCCTAAGTAACTTTGAAATAAACTTTGAAAATGTGGAGTCCAATGAAAATATAACATCTTTTATACAAATAAGTAAATTATAAAAACGTAGACTTTGGTTAAGTTTATAGCCTTCACGGGACGGCATAGGGCTGACACTGCACCTGTCCTCCAGTGTAGAGTATACATAAAAAAAAAACCGTGATACTTCTCTTCTACTGTAGATAATAGGAGATTAAGGAAATATTTCACGTCATCTTCTAGGGATGAAAAAAAAAATCGTCAATCCGTCAAATAACTGATTTAAACTTTTGATTTGGGTTCATATGGTTTAAGTTTCAACCATTTCAAAATTGAACCAAAAGGTTTGGAAATTGTTTGATTTCGATAGTTACAAATCTTTTGAAATCAAACTGATACATTGCCCATTTCATTTAAAAAATTACTTGTTTTTTTTCAGGATATATTATTTATTAGATCAATTTATACTTCAATAAATTTACTTGATAGTCAACTTCTAATATAATTATGAAACTAATGATTTATTTATCATAATACCTTTGTTATCTAAAGAATTAAAAATTTGTTGAACTTCTATTAGTTTATGAGTGGTTCCATGTACACCATAAAATTTTTTAGTTTTAAGTACTTTTGTTATTTAATAAAATAGTCATAACTAAAATGGCATAAATACTTAACCAATTTTTAAAGAGTAATGTTATTTGTATATCATTGTGTACAGATTGATGACATCGAAGTGAGAGAGAGAGGAAAAACAAATTAAAAGAAAAGAAAGTCAAGTATACTAATCCACATTTTTAAATCTATACCCAGTAATGTGCAATTAGCATTACTCAATTTTAAGATTAGTATATGTTATTTCCTTATTTTGTACAACTCATCTAAATATCCTAACCTATAACTATTTATAGTAGAAATCACACAATAAAATTCAAAAGTTAATGGGAAAAGTAGATTTACTTTTTCTATTTTCCTTCAAGTCATCCGTTTAATTTGCTTGCTGGATATTGTTCAAATAAAGTCCGCAAGTATACGAAATCGTTGACAAGTAATAGAATTAATGAATTGAGTTATCGTCCCACGAGAAATAATTGCTAACTATAGTTTATTGGTTTATATCAAATTCGATGTTGGTGATGCAAAAGAGTTTGATGTGTGTGATTATCCTAAATTAAGCTACGATTAATGTAAAAGATTGATTTTATCAAATAATGAGAAAAATGTATTATATTTCACAATCTACCTATTGATTTCTATTTCCAATTCTCGTCTTAAGTAAGTTAGAATTATTGAAATGTTTATGACAATCGATAATCTATTAGTATATAATATTCTTTTTCAAGATATATTTAACATATTAATAGCATGACCCAACCCTATTCCTAATTCGAATTCATATTTAAATAAAGCATTCAAAAACGTGATTATCACTATAGATTGCACAAGCCTTGAATATTATTTCTAATACCTAGTTCCCTCGTGTCAAATATGCAGTGTTCTACTTATTGTGAGTTTCTCGACACTACAATAAGCAACAAGTTATTTAACTAAGAGGTAAACAATTGAATAACACAGTATTCATGCATATTTAATCACAAACATAAGAAAAAACTAAAATACGATAAATCTTGAATTAGAAAAATAACTCAAAATGTTTAATCATTCATCCAATACACAGGAAATTTAGCCAAGCATTATGATATTCAAATTTTACAAGAATTTATGAAAGACATCACCAGAAGTATAGAAATAGATGAAAAACTCAAAAAATCGATTTCTTGCACTTCATTCTTCAATATGTACTTCGGAACTTCAAATCTTGTTGTAGAATTCTTTTTCGCCACTTGCTAGACTCTCTTTAATGAAAAAATAATGGTTCTTCACGTTCTCGACCTTATTTTGGTTATATAAGATGCTAAAGATGTCATTCCATACATTGCCAAATCAATAAAAAGGAAACAAAAATCATTTCCCTAGAATGAACCAAGCGCATGCTTTGTTTTAAGTGAGGCGGGGCACTCCTCTAACCCATTTTGGCTCGTGCGCCTGGAAATTTGTCCTAGGCGCAATCCTTGTTATGTCCAAAGCAGTCATCAGTATTTTTATCATAATGTTTTTTCTCGATATTCGATTGAGCAGATTAAAAGTGCGTGGAAAAGTTAAAATGGTTATAGTTCTTCTAGAAATATCATTTTTTACAATTTGAAAGTTTACTACACCAAAAATGAGTCTCAATTTGAGGCTGAAAATCCGAAACATAACTTTTTCGATTGGAAATTGATGTATGAGTATACTTTGACTATATTCACCCCTTTGACCTTTTTTCTCATCCAATTGACCTTTAGCACTCTCTTATCCAACTTTTGAGTATTTACACTTTAATTTTTGAGCTTTGAATCTCTTATAATTGAGTCATTTTTCAAGATAACATGTTGGTCTCAAGATTGAAATTTATTGTCAATACAAAAAGAATTGTTTCAAAATCACATAGAAGAATCAAATTGTCTACTTCTATCCCTTAGGCTTTCTAAACGATTTGTAGCGAACTTTTGGCCTATGAATCCTTAGTCAAATGACCATGTGGCGCTATTTTTTAAGTACTGTTGTAGGCTTAAATCAGTCGAGTCATAAAGGCTACCAAGAGATATTTCATAATGAGACAGTTTTTCTCTCTTTTTTCTTATGCAATGATTAGTGTAATTCCCTTTGTTAAACTGATGAAAACTATGTAGCAATAGTAGCTGCACAACCCACAACGATACTAGAAAGCCAATAAATCGAGGTTTTGGACTCGACCCAAAATTAATGAACCAAGCAACCGGCACAATCGCGTACAATTTGTTGACCTCTTGATTACACAACTTATGAATTTAACCCGGATATTTGAACGCCACAAGAATCGATTCTTGATAACTTCGTAATTGTTCAATGAAGAACAAGAGATTTGTAAGCTAAAGCCTCACGATTAATACTCAATAATAATAATGTATTATACAATGAAAGAAATAACTATTTATACTAAAACCCTAAAATCTAGTTAAAACCGAAAATAATTCTAAAAGATCCAAAATATCAAAAGAAATAGAATCTTAACAAAATTAGAAAACTTAACAAAACTAGGAAACTTGTGAGAAAAAAAAAAGAGAAATTTGGTCCCCAAATTATAGTATGCGAAATTCAGCCTCCTTTTCTTCTGACTCGATCAACGTGATCCATTGGACTTCGGCCCTCAAGTACAACATGGAACTTGACGTTTGGCTTGTCCCGATCAATGTCTCATTTACCCAAACTTGAACAAACAACCCCATTGCTTCCTTGACCCACTTTGCCCTCGATGGAGTCATTGGTCCTCCTTCGATGATCAATGGATCCTTCCCGAGCTCGTCTTCGTTGCATCCGCAAATTGGATCACATCATCCCCTCCTTCTTCAAAAGGATTCATCCTCGAATCTAAACTTGCGTCAAAAAGAGAGGGATTAGATACATTAAAAGTAGTTGACACATTATACTCACCAGGAAAATCCAACTTGTAAGCATTATCATTGATCCATTCAATGACTTGAAAATGACCATCTCTCCGTGGCTGCAACTTCGACTTTCATTGTTCTAGATAGCGTTCTTTTCTCAAATGTATCTAAACCCAATCACCAGGTTCAAATGTAACGCTCTTCCGCTCTTTGTTTGCTTGTGAAGAATAGTGCTTATTTTTCTGCTCGATTTGTAATTTTACGTTTTTCATGAAATGTTTTTATTAGTTCTGCTTTCTTCTTTTCATCTAGACTATCACGTTCAGTACAGGCAAATGAATCAAATCCAATGGTATTAGTGGCTTAAAACCATAAAAAATTTAAAATGGTAAAAATGAAGTAGTAGAATGTACGACCTTATTATATGCAAACTCAATGAAAGGTAAGCATTATTCCCAACTCTTCAAGTTCTTATTA
>CAIGRP010113160.1:0-13604 GCA_903798385.1 Fraxinus cuspidata | reverse complement strand
TCCCCACACTGAGATTGCAAGCCCAACAATGTCCATCATTTACCAACTCGGATGTGCCCCGGGGGGCGATATTGTATTTAATATTACATGTATTCTTACTTGCAATAGTAGAATCAAGAAAAGAAATTAGGATTTTATCACAAAATTTACAGATGTCCCATGCGGTAATACTGGTTTCTTGGACATTCAACGTAGTATTGAAGGATGCTAGACAATATTATTTTATGAATGGTTAACTTTTGACTAACTAAAATGTAATAACATCTTTAAGAGATTTTTTAAACATCTATGAGATACGTTTTATTTTAAAGACTGTCCTTAAAATTAGGCTACAAGAAACTCTTTAAATTAAATATTTAAATTTAGAAAGTTATAATTAAATGTATTCAAAATATTTTCAATGAAAGAAAATAATATAATAATTTAGAGATTTGCTAGTGAAAAATAAAAGATAGGAAAAATAAATATTATTTTAGAGCGGTAAAATGTAAGTGTTAAATATATAAAATAAAGGATCTCTTGAATATACTCTTAAGTAATTAACCAATTTAAAATATATATATATAGAAGAAGATTTGGTAAACAACCTTGGATACTAGAAATCAAGAAGTAAAAATTTTGAACACCAACTCAAATGAGCTATGTGGATTAAAGTAGGAATGTCAAAATAGGTAAGTCGGCACATCTTCATCCAAGCCCGCAACATACTTGAATCACTCAGTCTAAAAAGAAGGACTAGGCTTGACTTGTCTTTCAAATTTGAGGACCAATCAACCGATCAATGAACATGTCAATATTGGGGTCAAGTCTGTCTATCCTCACAGTTTTTATTTTTCAAATTTTCTTCAATTAGAAAGAGCTCTCAAAAACTCTTTCGATTTTACTTTGAATTTTTGGAAACAATTCACAAATACGCAAAAGAAGTTAACTAATTTCTAATATATGTTTGCACCTTTTTTTTCCCTCTCAAATTACTTTTTACTTATACCTACAGCTTGTAACCCAAAGTGTTACATTTGTTACGCAAACGTTTTCTCCACTATCGTTACTGTCACTGTCACTGCCACTACTAATTATAATAAATTATGTTATATTCGTAACACTCTATCTTCCTATTGACAATGTTATCACAACACTTGTAATATCATGTTACACCATCCTACTACTACGCCACCACAATCACAATCTTGTTATATTGTCACAACCACCATCACCATAACAACTACTTGTAATACTGTATGCTTTGTTATATTGTCATCACCGATGCTGTCATTGCTACCATTGTGACAATCATTATTACAAGTTACAACTACTAAGACCACATCCACCACCAATCTTCATTGTCCATATCCCATCAACATCGGCGAAAGTTCCTCAGCATGTTCCATTATAACATTAAGGAATAAATTTGGATGGTGTGTTCATACGAGTTGAAAAAAGTTGGTATTTGGAGAAATTAAAAAGAAAAAAAAAAAGGAACGGTAGTCGAAGTAGAATAGAAATTTCAAAAGAAAATGGGATGGTACTTTCCACAAAAAATAAAAGAATAAAAGTGGGACCTTAATTTTCTGGGGCCCTCGTACGTTTGGGCCCACTTGGCAGCCATCTATGCCCAGGCCGTCATTGTGCTTCGTAAAACTTTTTTAATGATCAAAAGCTGTACTTTGAGAAGAAAATAGCTTTTTCTTAAGAACACGATACAATACAACCTTTCCATCTCCAATTAATGTAATGTTTGATCAAATAAATATTTTCTATTATCCTTTCATCAAATACACGATATGCTTAGAGATATCTTTTACTATAAGCTTAGAAGAAACTGAATCAATTCATATTATAGTCATTTAAGGTTCAACTTTGTGAAATTTTATGCTGAATAATAAGAGTAAGAAAAAAATATTTATATGCTATGATACTATATTGAACCAAAAAAATCTGTAAATGTAACTTTCCATAGGAAAAGTAATTTCGATCCAAGCGACTTTCAGAATGATTATTTTCTTCATTTAAATTACAAGGTTTTAAAGAATCCCTTTAAGAAATCAAAACTGACACTTGCATTATACAATACAACCAAGAAGATATTACAAAGAAGTATGTATTGAAAGTTCGCAGTCAACTGCAACACGTCTGAGAATAATCCAATCCAATCCATAGAACACAAAAGTGAAAATGAACAAACGGAATAATCTTTCCACGCGAATATAAGAGGCTCGAATCTCAGAACCCAAAAGATGAGAAAACTGCATGTGAAGGCTTCGTCTTGGAGGTATGTAATGATACCGTGGCATAGATGCGCTCTCAGCAGAGCGCTGCGAAACACCATTACTTTTTCTCTGGCCGTTTATCAGGGCTATACAGGGAATGACCAAACACTAATAAAATCTCTACTATCAAATATGAGTATAAATCCACCGGTTACCAACTTCCAGAACCTTTTTTTGGAGTTTGACTTTCTGACAAGACTTTAAAGGGACCGCTGGAACCAAATGGGTCAGAGTCGTCAAATGAAAAGCCACCACCATGTCCAAAATCCCTTGTGCTATTCAAGGAGTCAAACCTAGTGAGAGTCTCCTGACGGGGAGATGAAACGTTATCCTGCGTATTGAAAGAGTCGTACCTTGAAAAACTGTCAAAAAAGGGATCTCTAGATTCAGCACTGTATCTCGGAGGAGAATTCCCGGCCCTAGAAAATGGGGACCCAGGAACAGAGTTCTCAAAAATAAACGGGCTATTCTTCTGGGGGGAATCAGTTCTTGCTGGACTCGCACCAAAATCACTCGACCCAAAAAAATATTTCTCTTCATGCTTCCCATGATCCGAGTCCTGCCAGAGTATCAACTTGTAAGCCAAAAATCAGAGACAGGAATCTATATGAAGGCTTTGATCCTGAAGTGCAAACAACTAAGCAGGAATGAATATGGATATAGGACGTCTGCTATAATAGAAATGGTACTGGCTAGTCCAGGGACTTAATTACTATTTCATAATAGAAAATAGATACACTAATAATTACTGACAATGAACACAACATTTTAGAACTTAATGAAATTTCGTCCATGAAATATTATTACACTTGAAACATTTAGTACCACGTGTTATCAAACGTTGTAGACAAAATCATAGTTAAAAATAAAACCGTGCGCGTGGAATTCGATTTAAAGTTACATTAAAAGCTTGTTCGGCACAAATTTTTCAAAAATCATTTTTCTGCAAAATTATTTTCGATCACACATTCTATAGGACCCACGATTTTTTCCCACTATTCAAGCAAACATTCTCAAGAATTCACTTTTCACTAAAAAAAAA
The DNA here is from genome assembly GCA_903798385.1 of Fraxinus cuspidata. Lineage (NCBI taxonomy): Eukaryota > Viridiplantae > Streptophyta > Magnoliopsida > Lamiales > Oleaceae > Fraxinus > Fraxinus cuspidata. The sequence continues at coordinate 10,295 of CAIGRP010113160.1, read as the reverse complement.
TTGTGCAAAAACAAGCTTTAAGTCTCAAAATTTACGTGATCCCATTCCTCCCCACTTTAATGTTAACATTTCCAGATGAGTGACAATTAGTGTAATCGCTAGAAACGTGAGTCACTATTACTTAAAAAGAATATTACATCAATGAACATTTTGAAATTTTTAACAAATTTCAGTGACCCTTGTTGATAATTAACCCTGTTATTATAAGGCAGACAAGGACTCCAGAAGTCTACTCACCTTAGTATTAAAGCCCCAAACTGAATCAATGTCATCATTATTGTCAAAAGTACCCCATGCAGGTTCATCAAAGCTTCTGCACGCCGGGAAAATACAAAATGAGGGAAGGAGAGAGAAGATCAGACCCATATAACAGTTGGATGATGGAGAAATGATGCAGTATGATGTCAGACAAATACAAAGCAATCCAAACCTCTGAGTTTCAGCATCTCCATCAGAGCTCTTCCCGAAATGGTTTTCTGAATATTTGGGAGATGGACTTTCAAATGTTGTTTGCCTTGCTGGACTTCCTTGTGGACTCTTTGATTCATCTTCACTGTGTGCATACGACGATACTGTCTCAAAATCACTGACACCTTTGCTGAAGGGTTTTTCAGATGTAGCATCAGGATTTGACCCCGAATCAGGGGAAAAGTTATGAGTTGGAGAAGAATTCTCTTCACGAACAGATGTTGACTTGGCATTTGCAGGAACAGCGACATCAAATGAAAATCCTGGTAGCAACAATGTATAGGTTAGTGTCTATATGCTAACAATAAGGGTAACAAAGCTGACAGTATTCAACAGTGAACCAATTGATTAGGGAAGGTTGAAAAAGCAAGAGATGCCAAACCTTCATCTTCGAACTTGTCCCAGTCTTCATCCCAGATTGACACAAACTCCGGGATCCCAGGTTGCCAACCTTAAAAATGACCATTGTTACACCAAAAGAAGTTAATACGAAGGAACACCCGGGCACAACATATTTACATACATAATTATTTCTAGAAAGGTGAAAAATTACTGAAATGCTGAATTTCTTGCTGGACAAAGAAATCACAGTTTCCCTTCCGAATTTATGAATAAAGATAAGATTTAATCTATACCTTCCGAGACATTCTTTTTCTCTAAATGTGCCAGTTAGCATGCTACTAAATTCTAAAGGTAACGCCCAATATTTTCCACGAGAATTATTTTTAATATCAGTCTAAGGTCTTTGTAAAGGTTTGTAAGGGCAGTTCATGCGGTTTTTTCATGAACTAAATGAACAACCACCTGTCTCAAATTTCCAAAGAGAAGCTGAATGCAGATAAAACAGATAAGCTCATGCCAACTTCCACTTTATGTGCTTTTATGGTAGAGTTTTTAAAGTGCTTATAAGCTGTGAGCCTACGGAATGTAAGGATAATAAGTGGGTAGTAAGTTGTAGATTTTATGGAATGTGGGGATATAAAGAATGTTTGACGAGCTTAAATTATAATTTGAGCTTTGCCAGACATGCTCTGTCTTGCATCTTTAAAAAAAAGAAAAAAGAAAAAAGAAAGAAAGAAAAAAGAAGAAAGAAAACTCAAAAACAGTTCATAAAGCGCACCGGCCTTCCTCATGTTTCAAGGAGAAACTTTTCTTTGTATGTTTTCTGTTCTCTTTTTGCTAAAAGTAATCTCTTATGTGCCTTTTGGGATCTAACTTGCAAAAGAGATTTCTTTTTGTTTTTCCAAGTGTCCCCTAGGCTGGATTTTAGGGTGGGTGGGCAGTGGGCACAAATAAAACCATTTTTTAATTGAAGAAATTTAGTCTGACCATTTATGTGTGTTACAACAAACATTATCATAAAAACTTAAAGCATAAAGCTTAGGAGAAACAGTTGAACTACACAGGAAATTATCAAATTCAGACAAAAATATATGAGGGATGCTCAAAATTGCAGTATAAAAAAGCTCCCAACTATATAAATAATTGTGAGTAAAATTACATAAAAAGTTACAGAAGATACCTGGCGGAAGCTCAATCAATGCTATAGATTTTATCTGTAAGTCATGTTTCTTGCAACGCTCGGCCATAGCCTTCAACAGCTCCTCAAGATCCGATTGAGTACGATCAGCTCGAACCTAGACAGACCAGGAATGCATTTAGTGCTGCATAATTTTGTGTCAAGCCTAAGGTTTTCCATTAACAATTGGAAACACCAGCACTCGTCCCAGCAAAGTTTTAATATTGACCTGAAGAATGCCGTCTGCGCTACCACCTTGTTCCATCTTAATGATTGCTTGCTGCAACTCCATTTTTCTCTCCTAGAAATGCATTACATAGAATTCAGAATCAGTTAATAAAATTTCCAGGAACATCATTCTAGTGTCTAGAACAGTATGCCAAATTAAACTTAGCCCTAAAAAACATGTAGATAATATAAATATCTAAAGACAGGCCACTGAAGAAGCTAGGATGAATAAAATGCAATTAGTCATCAGCAAGAAACCATAATAGTGTAACAGTCCTAAAAACAGGAGCACTCCAAGCAAAGAAGCAATAAAGATCGTATCATATATAGAAAACATCAACAAAAATTTGGGATAGCACAAGTTGACGAGAAAGAGAAGTATAATACAAATGACATTAAATCACCAGTACAACCATAACACAATCTGGGAACACATTTAGAAATAACTAATGAAGGACACCATAATTCTATTACTGGGAGAAGAAGGCAGTGATTGGATAAGTTAAATAAGTATGAATGACCTGAATTTCACGAAATGAAGCCTCTTCAAAAGTTAGTTTAGAAGCAATTTCTGCAACTTGTTTGTATTTCTCTTCATATTTCTTGGCAAGTAACTCAGCCTGAAATATGGAAAAGGAATGGGCAAGGTATATACAGAGGAACAACTGGAAGGGAACAAAATTTTTATCTGAAAACATACCTCACGCTTATCTGCTAAAGCCCTTTCTGCAATTTCATTAAGACGATTATCACATCTACTTTTGTACAAAACCTGAAGGAAAATTTTAGAAAACAAGGTTATAGTGCAACTAATGAAATTAGCATGCATGATTATAACAATATCAGAAGATAAAAAGTTTTCATAGTATAATAACTCACAAGGTCTTGCATTTTTGTCCGATAGAATTCAATCTTCTCTCTGGAATCCAGAAGCATTTTCTCCTTATTTTCAACCTTCCATTGATAAAAGGAACAACTTCAATAACAACAAAACACCACAAAGCACGCTTGGGGCCACATCTTGTGAAAGAATGCAAGTAGCGAAATTCCCAAAAGAAGAGGAAAAAATCCTCAGAGCTGAGGAGAAAAGGTAACCATCTAATCCTCGCAAAAGTCTACCTATGACCAGGGGAGGAACCATACTAACTTCCCTGTGGTCAAGTGACCCAGGGGTTTGGAAACAATAAATGTCTGATATTAATTTCTCATGAAAGTAACGACTGTAAATTTATAAACTGAAAAATGTGCTTCATATTCCAATATTCGGCACTGGTAAATATTAACTTGTTCAAATAACTCAATTTTTGTGACAGCTGGAAATAGAAAATTGCATAAGATATATAACACAACTGGAAATGAATTTCAAAGCTAAAAAGTAACAACACAACTGGATTCATAAATCTGCAAACATTTCAAAACATAATCTCCCTATACTTGCATTACTCATGAAACTCAACAAGAGGATAAGACTAGATATTTTGAAACCATTCACGTCATGAACATTAAAAAAGACCACGAGAGGCCATATCTGATGTTGCAGGGGGACTACCTTTTCATTGGATTCTGTCTCTTGAACTTTATTGTCCAAATAATTCTCCTCACCATTACTGACTTCGCTCGTATAGGAATTATCCATTAGAGGACCTCTAGCATTCTGTTCATTGAATTGCATCAATCCATCAGGCTGAGAATAAACTGTTTGTGTTGGAGGCCTAATACCAGCAGATGCAATAGGCTGGGAACCATGTGAGAGTTGCTGTGGTCTTATGCCTAAATACCAAGAGAAAATGCTCATTTTAAAAATAAATGTGAAATGAGAAAGAAAGCATTTTGGAATAGTAGATTGATGGAGAATGCGTGGTTAGAAAAAAAGGAAAAATTTTGGGTTTGCGTGTAATATTATTTTATTAAAGAATGTGTGGTTGAAAAGAGATAGAAAAATGCATTTTGATAAAAATGAGGATCGAAAAAAGGGCTAAATATATAAAATTCAATCTGTATCAGTACCAGTAGTGGCCCCCCAGCCCGTGCTTCCATAAGAAGCAGTGGGTGGACCTGCCAAAGACAACAGAGTTTCATCGAGCATGACACTACTAGGAAGCACCGATGGAAGTGGCCGTCCTTCCCTGTAACGCTCCATTAAATATAGTGCAATGCAGAACTCCATCAAAGAAAGCATGCCATCACTGTCTTGATCTGATAAGTCCCAAACCTGCTTTAAGACCTCTGTAAAAGACACCAAAAAGATTTAAATGACATCCCAAACATATAGGGTCAGCGAGTGTTCAAGACTTTGCTGAAGCATGTGTATAAGAGTAGGCAGAGATCATCACAAGGTGCAACATAAAACTGATTTAAAATTCTGCCTTAGCAAGGTAGAACTAAGAATATTTAAACACAGGATCAAGGTAGCATCAAAGGAGCAGACAGCGTATTGCTCTCTGGCCTCTATAATATCACTGTGGAAATCCAATTAGACAAATATAATTTATCCCCCAAGTATATTCACTTACTAAATAATATAAGTGCAACATGGATAATTTTCAAGCACTAAATCGACATGTAATACCCCGAACTTTACATTAAACACTTGGCCGATATGATTCATGCATTTCACATTTCATGCTATTTAAATACATTTGTCATTTGCATTTGCATTTGCATCAATGCACATGTATGACGAATTGTAGGGTAATTAATTAGCATGCCATTCCTATCTAGTAGAACACTAGGATCAAGACACTTTATGCATCTCAAGTCTCTGTTCAGAAAGTAGAACAGGGGGTCCATTGACACAATTAAAAAAAAAAATACGAGGCTATTGTAGCTTCCAAATTACTAAGACAAGAAAAAAGGAATTTAAGAAGTGGCATGATCAGAAATATAAACTACACTTCCAAGCGGGTTTCACGTTGCAAGGCAAACTACCAAATTTATTTCAGTAGTTTGAGGAATCTTGATTAAATAATCAAAATTAAAAGGTTGTATACCAAGGATATTAAGTGTCCGCTCTGATCCAACTCCCAAAATGAGCTTGAGCAGAATAATTTCAATTATAAAATTGATCCGAATTTGAGTATCAGAATACATGGTTAATGGCTTAATGCAGTATCCCCATCTATGCAGATTCTACAGAAATATATTCCCCGAATAAAATAAACATAAAAAATGTAGAACAAGATGTGTGCCAAGCTTGAAATAAACAAATTTAATCATCATAGGAAGAAGCATGAAATAAAAAATAAAAACATTTATCAGTACCTATTGGTAGTCTCCAACTCAAGAATAGACTGTGTGCCTGCTCACCCGTTATCTTCCCATCTCTGTCAGTGTCTACTTCTACAAAAACTTTGGCATATTTCTGAACGTTTGTGCGTGTCATTTTCGGCCATGAAATCTGAGACTGCTCTGAAACAGAATTCCCCCCACCAGCTGGCGCTCCAGATGATGAGCCAAAAGAAGTAACTTGAGTTGAAACCTGTTGATTAGATTTTGGCAGAGATGATGTCTGCTGAGGCTGGCCCATAGATAGTTTCATGAGAGTGCTCTGGAAAGATTCAAATGGATCAGGCTTAGCTGAAGACTGCGCCCCAGTAATGGCTGAGGAGGTAGGTACGCCACTGGCAGGTCGTGTTGGTGCAGATGAACCCTGAAGAGATGGAGATTGGGTGGTAGAGAGCACATCCCCTCCAAACATTGATTCCGAAGCAAACCCATTTCCAGAACCGACCAATGCTTTAGGATCCTTAGAAGCAGTTGAGGACACTGTTGAAACCGAATCTAGCGATTTTGGAGCAACTGGAGGAATTGATGGACTGGCTCCTCTGTTTGAGACTGGTGTTGGTCCAGTAGGAGCAACACTAGTTCTTCCACCAAACCAATCGTTGTTTGAGTTTGGAAGACCAGGACCGACCATATCACCTCCCCTGGGGAAATTCAGACCACCAGGATCTGGAGATGGTCGTGACGCAGTAGCAGCAGGCATGGGCAGAGGTCTGTTTGGTTGGTTACCCTGAGAAGAGAAATACAGCTGGATTGTACTTGTACTCGAAAGTGGCTGTCCTAATTGCTGGTTCACATTTGTACTTGGTGGAACCTGTCTGAATTGCTGATTCATGCCCGAACTTGAAGGTACCGGTCTGAATTGCTGGTTCATGCCTGAACTTGAAAGTGCCTGTCCAAACTGCTGGTTTATACTGGTACTTGAAGGTGTCAATCCTCTGAAGCCAAGATTATTAGAAAATGCTGGTGCAGCCGCACCCATCTGTAATGGAGGTGCAGCACCGACTGAGTTCGACTGTGGTGCAGGTGTGACTGCTATATTTATCTTTGGGGCAGGGATTTTGCCTGAAGCAGGACTGTATAATGCTGCCTTCACAATATCTGGTGTTAATTCTCGCTTGCTCTGAGCCACCGTTACAAGTTTAAGAAAATTATAAAACTCAGGACGGCTGAGATAGCCACTGTGGCTCTGGTCAGCATGCATCCATATCTGCAACCAAATAACAGATCTTGATAAACATGCAAATGATAATCTAGATCTGCAGATAAAAAAAAGTCACATTTTGTAGAAACTTAAGAAAGAAGAGTAAAAGTAAAAAGATGAGGAGTAATGATATATTCTCATTTCTCATCCATGATCAGGGGAAAGAATTACCACTTTCATGAAGTAAAGAAGATTGTATTACTTAAAGTTTTTATTTGGCTGTTTACTTCAACCTTAAGAGATTGTAATACAATTGATGGAGAACCGCTAATAATGGCTTATCGGTACAATCTAACGGAGCCAAATACCACTGTAAAAGTTAAAATACAGAAGAAGGCAAGGATGACATTTTTATACTTCCATTTCTTGGGAAAATATATCCATGAGAAAACCTTAGTTATGTTATCTTGTCTAGTATCATCAAGGCATAATAGAGAAAAAATTTCTCGTCCTGTGAAATTTTTTCAAGGAAAGGTGGCATAGATTTTCACAGTGCCACATCAGTTCGACAACTTACTACCAAGTTATAATACTAAATGTGTACGACATCGCAGAAGACCAGAAGTCCACTTTATACAAATCTACCAAATCAGATATTTGCTAAACAGTCGACCAAATTGTCGAGCGCTAAGCATCTAACTAAAAAGAACCCAATACTCCTACAAGCGGTATTCATAAATAAGCCAACTCAAGACTGGATTCAGTATACTATATACTTAAAACCCAGATTTGGCTCAAGGCAATTCGAAATAGCACGCTCTGCATAGTAGCTGATCATTAATCATACGGAAAATTCACGAAAAACTACAGATTTATAAAAAAAGAATAACGGAAAAGAAAAGAGAGGAACCTGAGCGAGGACTTGTTTGGGCAGATTGGATCCCTGTAAGAAAGCAACAGCTTCTGCACCACTGATCTTGCCATCCTGATCCAAATCCGCCCTCCGAAAATACGCCTCAAATTGTTCCATATTTACTCCTCCTCCTCCTCCTGCCCCCGCCATTCTTCCTTCCAAATTCTCATATCATCATCAAATAAAATAGCAAATTAATCCCTCCGCAAATAAACAATTCTACTGCCAACAACTAAAAACTAAAGGGTCTACCCAAAAAGCAGAATTGGTTTGAAGGAAGAAGTGAATGTTTAATTACAGATCGAGAACAATTGATAGAGTAACAAAGGCTTCGAAAATTGTAAAAGAATCATGCAACCACAGAGAATTGGAGTTTGGGGCCAAAAAAAAAAAGCAGGCTTAGCGGATCCTTTTCTTCTATTTATGCTTTTGATTTCTGAAGGAAATGAATCAGGTGGGGGTTTACGTTAGCTTCTCCTCCCCAATCGACAGACGATCTGTACTGGGATCGGGAGATTGAAATTTATGTTTTGACAGTTTTGGCCCCCATATTTGACAAATTATGAAGTGGCCCCATTACTTTCCTTTGTTGCTTATTTAGCTAAAATTCTACCTTTTAAAAAAGGGATAATTGCAGTTGAGGCCCCAAATCTTTCAAACAGTGGAAGACTTTCTCCTAACCTTTCAATCATTACAGCCATCACCCAAACCTTTCAAATCGTAACAATTGAGGCCCCATGGACGGTTTCCATCCATTACGTCGTTAGTTGACCCAAAAAAATTTGGCCACATATAAATCAATTTAAAAGGACAAAATGGTAATTTAATATATTTTCCCATAAAATAATTAAAAACTTAAATCAAAAGTCAAAAAAAATAAAATGAAATGAAATGAAAAACTATCTTCTTCATCAACCCCCACCCCACCCCACCCCACCCCACCCAACCCAACACCAGAAATTTGCCTCCGACCACCATCGTCGCCAAAGCCTCCGTCACTGCCACATATGCCATTTTTAACAAAGAAAAAAGCTCTGATTGGTTAGACTGACCAATTTGAAATTACGTAAAAGATATAACTGTCATGACTAGAGCTTCAAACTATAGGAAAATTAACAATGGTGCAAATGGGGATGGTGGAAAAAAAGGGGAATCCTAATCCCAATGTTCAAAAATCATACCTGACCCCAAAAACTCAATTATCATAGAAAAGAAGGGTATTTTCATCGTTGACCTTCACCTTATTGTGAGAAAAATTCCAGAAACAATACCATATAATCAATGGTGATGAATGGATCATTAACAAGAACAAGTTCTACATCATCCCTTTGCATAGTGACTCTGGGGACCAAATGACCAAACCTTCCAAATCCTGATTAAAAATCCATTTAAAATAAAAGAAAATAAAATATCACACTTTAACCACTATATTCAAAAACCCATTTCTAGAAAGATCCAAAAATGTTAAGGAGAAAAACCAAATGAATTGATTCCAATCTTGATCTTGCCCATTTGTATGAGAAAAAGAGTGAAAGCTGAGTTGAAACTTGATAGATAGTGGGTGACTAGGTGTCAGAAAAATAGGTGGCAAATTTCTGGTTTTGGGCTAAGGGAGTTGGGTTGGGTTGGGTTGGGTTGGGTTGGATTGGGTAGGGGTGGCGTGGGGTGGGGTGAAGAAGATAGTTTTTCATTTTTATTTCATTTTTTTTGTTTTTGATTTAAGTTTTTAATTATTTTATGAGAAAATATTTAATTATTATTTTGCCCTTTTAAATTTAAATATGGTCAAAATTAAGTTTTTGGGTCAACTAACGATAGATTTCATGGAAACTGTTCATTGGGGCCTCAGCTATTACGATTTGAAAGGTTTGCAGTGACGGCTACAATGATTGAAAAGTTAGGGAAAAATCTACCACTATTTGAAAGATTTAGGACCTCAACTATAATTATCCCTTTAAAAAATGAGTACGCGTCGTCATATGAAAGGTGTGGTAAAAATTAGGTTAAGTTGGGTTTACTATTTTCAATTTTCAATTTTGTAATATACTGAGAATATGTTTAGTCTATTCTTTTTAAAAATATATTTTTGAAAACAAATATTAATTTATAATATAAAACTCAAAACATGAAAAATAAGAGTTTATATAAAATGCATTGGTTGATGCTCTGATTGAGAACACGGATAAAATATTATAGTCCACGTCAATAACTTTTTATTTATTTCGTATATTTTGAACTCAAATTATTGTTTATTTTTATTTTACTTTTAAAGTGAGAAAAAATATTGTAAGATTTACAAACTTTAAAATATATATATTATTTGATAATATATTAATATAAAATTGTTATATTTTTATTGAATAATCAAATTTTATAAAATAAAATGCCATAAAAGAAATTTTCAAACCAAATGTGTTTTCTATTTTGAGAAATAATTTTTCAAAATAACAAACCAAATGTATTCAATCTTTAAACAGACTCTCAAAACAAAAAATTGAAAACTGAAATACAAATCAAGCTAACTTTAGTGTTTGACTTTGAAAAATAAAACTTTAAGAGAAAAAATAAAAGACAAACGACTACCTGCATCTCTCTCTCTCTCTCTCTCTCTCTCTATATATATATATATATTTTATTATTATTATTATTATTATTATTATTATTATTATTATTTTTCTCTCTCGTGTTTTGAATTTCGAGTTTCTTCCTCCCTCCTTGAAAAGAGTAGTTGTTTCAAAATT
>CAIGRP010113151.1:0-18532 GCA_903798385.1 Fraxinus cuspidata | reverse complement strand
ATATTTCCCTTTAAGATATGTTAGAGCTTATTGTAAAATATTTCTTGTTATGATTGATTTTTACTGTTTTAAAGAAACATGACATCTGAACACATTGAACAAGGAAGCATACATCGCAAATGATCCAGCATTTTTAAGCCAACCCAACTACCACCAGGAAATGTTATTAGGGAAGTACTAAGTTTCATTCTTTACCCCAAATTTTTAGATATTATTTGTTATAATTTTAAACATTGAGAGCAATGTCTGTTATAAGTTTGGAGGTGGAAAAACATCGAGTTTTATCTATTTTTACTGTTATATGTGCTCTCGCGTACAAAAAAAAACCCCCAAAAGTAATAAAAATACTAATATATTTTCAGCTTTCTTTTTTTGTTTTTGTATGCTTGTATGGGTTACATAATTTTGCCTACTACGATGCATATATTTGGAACCATGCGCTAGATTATAAATAGTGAAAAAATTGCATGTTAAGATTGATTTATGCTTATTCATGTAAAACTTGTTATTTTTTAGAACAAGATTTATTTTGCATCATGAAGAAATGATTTGGTTCAAAATTTTGAATAAGTTGAGAAAAAAGTAGTGGACCTTAGATGCAAATAAACACTAAATTATACATCTTTAAACCAATTTTAGAATAGTTTAGGAGATTGAGCTATTGTAGGGAGTGTGTGTTAAATTTCGTGTGGATTGTCAAAGCTTATAAGATGAAAATTATGTGAAAATCTTGATTTAGTGAACAATTTTTATGAATGTGTGTTTCATAAGGGACATTGCACTAATCAAGAAAAATGTTATCTTATTATGAAATGTCTCTTCGTAACCTTTGTGATTCGAGTTATTCAATCTATAAGGATATATAAAACATGGTGCCCTACAATTATCTGACTTTGGAGTTGTCGACCAAAAGTTCGCTATAAAGGTTATTTAGAAAATTTAATGGAGAGAAGCCCGCACATAAATGTAAAACATAAAAATAGAAAAATAAAAGAAACAATATATTTATAGTGTTATATGCCTTGGTTAAACCCCAGATGCTTATTTGAGAGAATTGCACTTATTACAAAGGATCATTAGCGTAATTGATTCTTGACGGCTGAAGCAATAAAAATTAAAGAGAACCCCCACTTGTTGGTGGGTTGAGTTGCAATTAGTAAAATCTAACCAAATTAGAGAGGGTGGGGATTAGTATATGAATTCAACATTAGATCACATCTTAAAAAAGAGTTAAAAAGAATAGTTTGGGGAGTGTTACGAGTGAAGAAATAAAATTTGACTATTGAGGGTTGGGTTATGAATCACTTCATGAATTTATAATGCTTTAAATGAATCTTCACAAACATATGCCAATTTTGCATTGGATAAGTATAAATTAAGTTTAATAATGTGATTTTGAAACAATTTATAGTTTTGATACATAAATTCCAATCATGAGTGTAAAGACAGATTATCCAACCGTGCTTATTTACAAATTTTGTGATTATGTCAAGTTCTATTTTATTTTAGAACAAATAATTATTCAAATTTGGAGGTATTTAATAAGTGCATTTGATACACTTCTCGGGACCATTACCAATTATTATTAAATTTGTTAACTTATAACTTAATTTCGTGTTAATTTTATTTGGTAGGTAAAACTAGAGGCAAAATTGGATGGATTGGACAAAAGGAACGGAAAACGGGTGAAAAATGAAGAAGTACATTTTGAAGTAAATTGCATATTTTCAATATTTGATTCGGACATAATATCCATGATTAGAAAATTCTTAGATTTAATTGAAAGCCAATGGAAGTTGAAGGATTAAATTTGCATGAAAAATGGAGTCAAGATGTGGAGAATTAAAAAGTGGGACCAAAACACACGAGTTCGAAAAGTCTCATTACTTTGCGCTCATGGAAAATGGCCGGCACCGGTGCATCGGCTTTGCCTTTCAATTACAAGGAATAAAACAACAGTGGCGCAGGTTCCAACTCCGAAGTGGCATGGGCGCGCACTGTATTTCCCTTGGACAATTGCTGTACTTTCGTTTTAATTCAGAATTTTAATTGGATTTTAATTCTTTTCGCATTTGGCTTGATTTTTGGACTTTTATAAATACAAAACTTGGCCAAATTATTGAAGGATTCTCTCTAGCCTCTTAATATCATAAAATTCGTCAAAAATAAGAGGCTAATTACTATATTTTGAGATAAGATCAAACCCTAGTAAGAAATTGAAGTCAATTACATCAAGATTTCTTACATGAATAACATTAATTTTCAGCTAAAAATTTAGATGCTTAAATGGAAGATATACGATGTTAGATTGGCTCTAAATGATTTATGGGTCATGAAATTCTCGACTAGCATATCCTTTATAACGGCAACTATCACTTTATTCACTTGAATTACCACACTGTTCTGTTCATTCACCATTTTTTGTTGTTGTTTTTGGCCTTTTTGTTGATGTACTTCTCTTTTACCTATAATGAAAAGTACGCTTGATTTTCAGATCTACTGGATTCAGTTCACCATATCTCAAACTTCACGTAGAAAGCCTAAAAAAGACAATAGGAGCACGGAAATAACTCAAACACAATCCTCGACATCGAAGTCAAAAAATTTTACGAATATTTTGTGTGTAATACTACAAGTGCACGGATTGTGAATAAGTGCTAAAGTAAATTTTGAGTCCAAGCAGTGTACTCATAGAGATTATACTGGTTTAATTTCAAATTAACTTAGCCTTAATCGAAACTAAAGAAATTAATGATTTTTCTAAAGGCAAATTGTAACTTACTAATGCACTAATTAATGCAAGACTAAAATTAACTAAAAATAATGCACAGTTTTGATGAATACAAGTGTGATGAAAACATAATTATGAAAAACATACTAGGATTTCGAATCCAATTATACCAATACCTTTAGAACTCGAATATTTGAATTTGACAACACAATTTAATTATGAAGATCAATATTCTTAATTTGTTTAACAATCTTTCTTATATAGAATTAAATATATCTCTACATGTGATCCGGCTATATCCTTATGACAGATGAGAACATACAAGAATGAATTAAAAATTTGTGAATACTTAAAGATCATGTAAAGTATAGCGTTATATCTTATCCTCTATTGAATTTTTCAATAATTGACATTATGTCTAACTTATTTTCAATCTCTCGAAAACAAAACAAGCCACAACACTCGTACAACCATTGTACATATAATTTGTAGAGAAAAATAAACCCATATCAATTGTTCAAACTTGAAAATGTACTTTGAATATCAAAAAATAATGTTCAAGAGTTTAAGAACCATATTACAAATTTCAACGTAGTTCCATCTCAAAACAATCCAGTCTAACATGCTAAGAGAAAGAAAACAAGATAAAGAAATAACATTCATCACCCAGATAATAAACAAATCGAAAGTGTAATCCTCATTCTTTGTTCCAATCTTCCTCGGATGAATTTCAATGCAATTAACTCTTCCTTTCCTTCTTTCAAATCAAGAATTGTTGAATCCCTACCCCTTCGGTGGTGGCCGGGTTGGTGGAGCAGGTGAGCACGGAGATCAAATGTCACGAGTTCAAATCCCCTGCCAACACTTCCTCGATCGAGCCCGTCGCACGGGGTTTGCCTAGTGCGGCTTATCTCTCCTATGTGGTTTGCGGGTTACTGCATATGGAGCGAGGTTTACCCAGTGCGCACTCACGAGTAGCGGTTGCGGATTCCTAAGTCAACAAAAAAGGAAAAAAATTGTCGAATCCCCCTTTGAGAGTTGATAACTTCTATTTATATCCCTCTCAAAATAACAAAAACTGCAAACAAGTCGTAGAAATAGTGGTCCTAAAAAGTTTTCTTGTTTGAGTGAAATTCTGAAAAGGAAACAAAATTTGGTGTGTGATTGGCCTGCCAATCGCCGGCTTAAAATTTAGCCAACGCTGCCATATTTAATGTCTTTGGGGTTTTCCCAGTATATAACATCCTAGGCGATTGCCCGGTGTAATATATTTATCAAATTTACACCTTAATCCTTGAATGTGTTTTCTCGTCAACTTCTATCCTCCACTATGAATACGCCCATTTTGATCCTTCAATTTTTAATCTTGTACAAGTTAGTCTCCATAATTTCCAGACCGCTGCAAAATCATCCTCTTTTCTATCCTTTCTTTTTCAAGTGCTTAGAAATGGGTCAAAAACTGAAACAAAAGGAAGTTAAACCAAATTGATTCGAAATCAACAATTAAACAGGGTAAAGGCTTAGTTTTATGGCCCGAATAAGCATCTTTGACCACATAATGGTTGTTGTTATTCTTTTTCCAACAACTAATGCATTCATGATTACTAATGCAATAATGTCCTTTGCAGGATAAACTCAAAAACACATGAGCATACTAATTTGACAATGAAAAATTTAAGAACAATTTTGAAAGCGGCCCATCAATAGAAGAATTGAGGGTAAAGCATATATCAATTTTACGCATGTAATCAAAGTTTTAATATTACAATTAATAAGCCATCTATTTATAGAGAAAAGAAGCTGAAAGAATATTAAATCAAATGAAATTCTATAAAACTAAAAAATATCGAAATACTTGAACTAATCTAATCAAATTTAAATCGATATATTTTGAATGAAACTCTTATTTTATAATCCTAACTAAATTCTATATATTTATCTTTGTCTTTGTCTTTATCTCCATCATTTCTCACCGACTAAGAGAACTCGACTTTGATGAGGTAGATTGGAACTTTATGCTCCAACGAAGTCGATCTTTTGTCATGACCAAGTGTCTATATTGAACCCTGGACAAAAGCATCCGGCTCATCTTTTTTATGAACTAAATATCAAAAATGATTAAAGGACAAGAACTAACCCTGCAAATCATTCCCAAGAAATATGATTTGACCAAGGGAACGATCTCTCTTTTCAACGAAGTATAAACAGAGAACTCCAAAAGGAAACAACTTATGCAACTCTTCTTCAAAAAATCAATTTTTGTGCATAATGAGCATAAGGAATTATCATTGCAGACTAGTATGTAAAAAAAATAATTGCAACACCAATGGTTCGAACATGCCCCGACAAGAAAACAATTCTTCTATAATGAAAACATAACTTTCATTCAAGTACGATGGCCAATCAAAGTGATTATGATTAT
The DNA here is from genome assembly GCA_903798385.1 of Fraxinus cuspidata. Taxonomy (NCBI): domain Eukaryota; kingdom Viridiplantae; phylum Streptophyta; class Magnoliopsida; order Lamiales; family Oleaceae; genus Fraxinus; species Fraxinus cuspidata. Next base: position 13,379 of record CAIGRP010113151.1, on the reverse strand, counting down.
ATGAATGTTCCAAAACCTTTTCTTAACAATTTAGAAAATCAAGTCAAAGAGAGGTAATATAAACTAATAATCACCATTAGAGTCTTTGTGCCTAAATTGTGCGTCAAAAGCAAGCTTATAACTTTCATGATACAAATAAATTATGCATTTTCTCTGAACATGAAATTAGGAAATGGAACAATAAAAGTTGGAGTTAACAGAGTATGTTGATGATTAGTAGGTAACAACCGAATGTCGAGAGGAAAAGTATGCAATCGAATAATGGTGTTGGAAATTAACATCGCAACCCGAAGACAATTATGCAATTGAGGTAACACCAAAAAAAAAAATCAACGTGAAAATCATGTAAAAGAGTAGATGATATCAATTTTGGCACGAGGTTGATGACACATTGAATGTTTCACTTCGCTGGCAATGCTATAGGTAATTCTCGAACTATACTTAGCGTTAAGTGTATCAACTATAGGTGTGATCATTATAATCATTTAAACGAACCCCTACAAATTTTATAAATCATTGCAAATAAGGTTCGCGTTAACACATTTCTCAAAAAGTCTTTCCACTACATTCATTGCGATAGTAAAACCTCCTTATCTTTTTCAAATTATCTAGAAGGGTTCGTAAGTCCTAAAAGAGATTGTCACTTTCTTCCAATATAAGAGTCATTAGGATTTGAAGATATACCTTAGATGAGTTTTCCTAATAGCGAAAAGAAAATGTTTAAACATATTAATTATCATATGCTCATGGTCTAGATTCAACATGATTGTACAATATTTCACATTAGCAAGTCTCAAGTATCTTAACTCCCTTACCATACAAGATGGTGGATTCGTTAGTGAGAGATACAAATGATGAAATAATTAGTGAAAAATATTCTACATTACATCATCACTATAAATGGTATTAGATGTCGTAATGCAAAAAATTTATTAGGGCAAAAAATCAAATGATACGTATATAACAAAATTGGGATGTTTTACTAGTTCATTAGATATCAATGTTATGACAATTGTAGAAAGAGAAGTGAACATGAAAATAGCATATGATTGATCCACTTGTCTAAGCAAATGCTTAGTTTGTTCCAGTAAAGATAATGATTTCATTAAAAGACTACGAAGGCTAAAGAAGAATATTTTTCATTTTTTAACTATTGGACTAGGACTTTTGATAGACACGCCATAACATTTTATTTTATTTTTTATAAGATTATAATTTTTAATTTATTTTATTTTTATCTATGAAAATAAAATAAGCCAAATTTGATTTTTTTTTTTTAATACAGACAAGTTAAACGTCTAAATAAACGCACAAAAACAAATTCTAAAATAAAAGAAATTGATACTCAAGTAACCCAACGACAAGTAACCCAACGATACTCCATAGCAAAATAATGTCCCAATCATCCTCTTCAAGTTGGCATGGCTAGGATGGAAGAGCATGTAGGTGATAATGCGACGCTGCAATTGAATTTTCTGAACGGTTGTTGAATTTTTTCAACCAAAATTGGTCACAAATTTACTCTTAAAAAAAAAAAAAAACTTCCTTTCTTCCTAATTTTTCATTTTTTTTATCTCTCAATTGATCTATGATTCTATGAACCCACCCACCAACACAAGACTTTACCTCTAACCAACTGGGAAATGGCTCTGGGAGTTTAAAAAACTCAATGGCGGCTGTCGGCGGCAGTGGGTGGAACACGATTCGGAAGCAAAAAGATGGATGAGGTGTTAGGCTGCGATTGGTGGCTTTAGTTCGAGTTTCTTGATTGGGTGGCAAAGAGAATGGAAAGAGGCTGGTGGCGGTAGTTAGCTGTAGTTGATGTCTGATTGTAGCATAAAATATGGCGATCGATGATGTGGAGTCACGGACCTCACGGTTGTGTGGGTACTGGAGTTGTGAAGGTCATGTTTGTACAGATTTGTAAATGGCGGCAGATATGGATTTGGGTGGTTGATGAAGGTTATGACAGAGGTAGCTATATTGGTGTTTTAGGCGACTATAATGGTTGGTGAGGCTATTGGCAAAGTGTGAAGTAGGGAGTTGAGTCACGAGTCGAAATTCGAAATTCTGGCTCGACTCGAGCAAAAATGATTGGACTTTTTTTGGCCCAAGCCGAGTAAAAGCTCAGCCAAAAAATTGAAGCTCAACCTAAACTTTAAGGGCCGAGCCGACTCGCTTTCTTTGGTAGATCTAATTTAAAAAAAAAAATAAAAAATTTGTGCAATTTATTTGTATTATAAATAAAATAAAAGTTACCCCTCCTCCTTTTTCCGAGATTAGGACCGGCTACAATTACGTAGGCGGAGTTAAAATTGTACATGAATAAAATATTTCGTGTACAATTTTTTTAAAAGAAATTTTTTAAAAAAAATTAACGTATTTTTTTAAACTAATCAATTAAAAAACTTACAATATCATATTTTTGGATTTGCTGCAACTCTTCTGCCATTATACCGTCAACCTGTTCTTGAAGACGTAATTCTGCACATTTTTAGTCATTCAAGCATGTTAAAGCCTCTAATATATCTTCTTTTAATCTCGATCGTTCATCTGATAAAACTCGACCATCTAAACTAATGCATCCTCCGATGGTACTATAGACACCGGAGGTGTTAGTAGATCGTGAGCAATTTTTGATACAATTGGTTATTGCCTTTGATTATACATCTATCATGATAAAAGACTAAATTCCTGTAATTCTTTTGGTTGTAACATACTATGAACGTCCACGTACATATACTTAGCTAACTCAAAGAGAATTTAAAGATTTGTACTCCGACATCTATTGCTATAGATATTGATGAAATAGAACTAAATGAGGAACACTGGTATTGGTGTCTAAATAATTTCATAAATCATTTGAATTTATCGAAATATTTCTTGAAAAAGAACTTTAGGAAGTAGAACCACCGTGACATCTTTTTTCAGCGTAATAGTTATACATTTCACATAACATAGATTATATATGTACACGTGACAATTCTACATTCATGAAATTTGAAATCTCCATTTTAATAGCTTTTGTGCGGTTAAATTAAGTTAATAGTCCATCACCAAACCTAATATAAATAAAGATGGTGACTCTTTCCAATATTTACGAAATTCTCCATAGAATAAACTATATCAACAAAAAATGACAAATTCCTATTTTTATGAAATGTTTGTGAAATGTAGAAAAAGTATTGTAAAACAAGTGAAAATGTAGGGTAATAAACACTGCTACATTCATTTTTCACATTGAAAAAAGATTTTAAAAATTTATTCACACAAAATGCGAAAGACAATTCACAATTTTCCAAATTATGTTCGAGTTTATATGTATGCCTACCATTATAATAAATTGAAATAACTTTATCATAATTTTCACATGACTATAATATAAGATATGTAGAGTTACATCTATATGTTACATCAGTAATTTCTCTTGTAAGCTATACTCTGCAAACAAACTTTTAAATGCTTGCTTTCATGCTGGTGATACAATAATAAAATTTATTGCTTGTCTAATTTTGTCTAAAAATAATTTTATATATTATAATCCATCTTTTACAATTAAATTGATAATATAGCTTACACAACGTTGATGAAAAAATAAGCTTCCAAATGCAAAGTTCAAATCATTAATGAATTTTTTTATAACAATTCACAATAGCATTAGCAAAAGTAAAATTTCGATCTATTTCTTTTATACCACATTCTTATATAATATCTTTTAAAATCATGTATATGTTAGTAGCATTATGAGAATATTCTACACATCTGAATGCAATAATCTTTTTATACATAAGCAATATAACATTTTTTTATTAACACCAGTCCATAAATCAGAGGTAAACGATATAATACTATTGGAAGCTTTTAGACTCTCAATAGCAGTTTGTTTTCTTTTGTCATATAATTTTATATTATCTGAACAAAGAGTATTTCTATAATAAGAAGTATACCTGGTTGGAGATAATTCTGCACAAGCTGACTAAAGTATATTGACTCTATCATCGTAAGCGGCATCTCTGCTGCAGTCACGTATGTAGTCATTCCTTCATAAAATCTTTCCTGTGAATATACAAAAATGGAAAAAGTAGAACCAGAATCGCCAAATACTAGTTCGATCTGTTTCGGGTCAAGATCGACTGATTTCACTTTACAACTTCTTAATATGTGCCTATTTACATGCTTGTGCTTGAACCATGCTTCCAACTAAGTTCTTTGCCACAATATGTGCAACATGCTTTCCAAATATCAACTCCATTTTGAATCCCAACTTTTTTATGTGTCATATGTTGCCAACAATCTAGGGATTCTTTTTTCAACCTTTTAATATCGAGTACTTTTTCATCTTCGATATCCTCCAAATCAATTGGAACATTTTGAGATGCATCGTAGCTAGATGGAGTACTCGAATTACCCTTAAACTGATTAATTTCATCATTAGTAAAATCCATTTATAGCTATTATAGCAAAGAATATTGAATATTAAGTAAAAAAAACTGAATATTAGAATAAAGAAAATTGAAATTGCAACTAAAATACTGCAAAATTTTATGAAACTCAACTAAATTGGAGATTAGATAAAAAAAAATGGAGTAAAGAAAATGGTGACTAGAATACTGAATGTTAGAGTAAAGAAATTGGAGATTGGTTGAAGTAAATTGAATGAAGTGGTAAAAACTTTTCGCATATTTATTGCAAAAAAATGTATTCATTTCAACTATATTTGAATTTCAAATTTAAATTTTGAAAAAATTTGAATTTTACGTTATATGTCTTATCAAAGGCAGTCTAGGCTATTTTATTTCTTTAATTTTTTAAAATTTTTTAATGAAGCTCAACTTGACTTGTCCAGGCCGAAAATGGCCCGTGACATGGTCTAGCTCAAACCGATGCCCCAAAATGGGGCTTGGTGGTCCCGAGCCACAAGTCAGCTTGGCGGGGCTTTTCCAGGGCTGAGCCACAGGCCGCCAGAGCTGGCGAGCCACTTTGACATCCTTAGTGTGACGTGAGATTGTTTTGGCTAAATGGGCTAGGTCACTAGAGTTATTTTTTCATGTATTTTTTATGTTGTGCCAAGATTTAGTGGTAATAGGGTTTTCGATGGGTGGTGGAAGGTTTCAGTTTGTGTATGGATTTGATGGAAATGGATGGGTGGTGTGTTGATTTTTGTATTTGAAAGTGTGTAGGTTAAAGGAGAACGAATTGATTCGATACCAAATTGATGCAATAGTGTATTAATTTAACAACGAACAATTGAAAAACAATTAAAAAAAAGTCTAAAAAGAGATGAATTGAGGACAAAGAAGATATTAATTTTATTCGTATAATCAAAGGTTAAAATAGAGCAAAGAAACTGAAAGAATATCGAATCAAACGAATATCTACTAAACTAGAACATTATCGAAATACTTGAACTAATCTAATCAAATCTAACTAGATATAAATTGAATAAAACTCTTATTTTATAATCCCAACTAAATTTTATATCTCTATCTATCTTTATCTCCATCACCTAGTCTTGTTTCACGTGCTTGGGGAATTTTTGTGACCACAATAAATTGGTCGATGAAACTATATACTTCGATGACCAATATGATACTTTCAGAACAATTTATATTTGGCCGTTAAAGGATTCCATGTAGAATTTTATTATGTTAATGTATTATATAATACTATATATATTAATTCCTATATTTTTATAAGATTGATTGTTACTTTCTATTTTGTTGGTGGTAGATTGAAATGAAGATTTCCCTATTTCAAAATTTCCAACAAGTGTTTCATGTAATGTCGAAGTATTTTAAAAGTATAACAATGCAGTGTTCAAAATTTTGTTGTTTTATAATTGATGCTACCAAAAATCATAATTGTTGATTCTCAAGTTTGAGGATTGAGAATGAGTGCTAACATAATCTTCTAGTACCTAGAAAAAAGGCGTCGAGGTATGTCCTCGTTGCCCCTTCAACGCTTAAGTTAGAGAGAGAGAATTTATGCATGAGGCTATAAAATGAAAATTATGTAAAAGCGTACATGAATAAGTCACTTGAATCTTTCAGAGTGTTATCATGCTTAGGAGCTGCAACTGGATTGATATTTCACAATTGATGTTTGGACAAAGATGAAACTCCTATAGTAGAATGCAACTAGGATAGAACGAAATAGGTATGGTAGGACTTAATCTTTTCACGATTGGATAAACCCTATCTTATGGAACAGTCCTAATGGATTGGGTAATAATAGGAACAAGGTCAATGGAGGACATTCGAAGGCCTCGAGCTCGACGAGGTTTATCGAGTTATCAGAGATTGGGTAATCTAAGTTCTCGAGAATTGACCTCAGTTTGGGACATTTTTATCTCATCAATGGCCTTCGTGCATCCATGTTAGAGGCCTGTGCACGACGCTTGTAATAGATGCGAGCAGTCTTAAAAGTGAAGATAATCCTTTAAGTACTAGGCATGATTAACAATAGAGTATGAACGATTTGATGCTACAAAAAATAGTACTTGCTAATTTTCGAGTTTGAAGATGGAGAATGAGTGCGGTTATAATCTTCTAGTACCTGAAAAAAGGCCTTGGGGTATGTCCTCATTGCCCCCTCTGACGCTTAAGTTAGAGAGAGAATTTATGTGTGAGGCTATAAAATGAAAATTATGTAAAAGAGTACATGAATAAGTCACTCGAATCCTTCAGAGTCTTGTCATGCTTAGGAGTTGCAACTTGATAGATATTTCACAATTGATGTTTGGACAAAGATGAAACTCTAGTGGTAGAATCCAACTAGGATAGAACAAAATAGTTATGGTATGACTCAATCTTATCATAATTTGATAAACCATATCTTATGGAATAGTCCAAATGGATTGGGTTATAATATGAACAAGGTCAACGGAGAACATTCGAAGGCCTCGAGCTCGAGGACACAATCCCAGCGAGGTTCATCGAGTTATTTGAGATTGGGTAATCTATGTTCTCGAGAATTGACCTTGGTTCGGGACATTTTTATCTACATCGATGGACTTTGTGCATCCATGTCAGGGGCCTGCGCACGACGCTCGAGTTTCTTGGTTGAGGTGCATACGCTTGTAATAGGTGCGTATAGTTTTGAAAGAGATGATCATCCTTTAAGTACTAGGCATGATTAACCATAGAGCATGACTGATTTGATGCTATCAAAAATCGTACTTGTTGATTTTTGAGTTTGAGGATTGAGAATGAGTGCAAACATAATCTTCTAGTACTTGAAAAAAAAAAAGGTGTCGAGGTATGTCCTCGTTACCCATTCGATACTTAAGTTAGAGAGAGAATTTATGCATGAGGCGATAAAATTAAAATTATATAAAAGCATACATGAATAAGTCACTTGAATCCTTAAAAGTCTTATCATACTTAAGAGCTGCAAATGGATTGATATTTCACAATTGATGTTTGGACAAAGATAAAACTCTTGTGGTAGAATCCAACTTGGATTGAGTGAAATAGGTATGGTAGGACTCAATCTTATCACAATTGGATAAACTCTATCTTATGGAACATTCCTAATGGATTGGGTAATAATAGGAATAAGGTCAATGGAGGACGTTCGAAGGCCTCGAGCTCGACGAGGTTCATCGAGTTATCTGATATTAGGTAATCTACATTCTCGAGAATTGACCTCAGTTTGGGACATTTTTATCTACATTAATGGCCTTCATGCATCCATGTCAGAGGCCTGCGCATGACACTCAAGTTGGTTGGATGAGGTACATACGCTTGTAATAGGTGCGAACAGTCTTAAAAGTGATGATAATCCTTTAAGTACTAGGCACTATTAACCATAGAGCATGACCGATTTGTTGCTACAAAAAATAGTACTTGTTGATTTTCGAGTTTGAGGATTGAGAATGAGTGCGGTCATAATCTTCTAGTACCTGAAAAAAGGCATCAAGGTATGTCCTCATTGCCCCCTCCAACGCTTAAGTTAGAGAGAGAATTTATGCATGAGGCTATAAAATGAAATTTATGTAAAAGCGTACATGAATAAGTCACTTAAATCCTTCAGAGTCTTATCATGCTTAGGAGTTGCAACTTGATAAATATTGTACAATTGATGTTTGGACAAAATGAAACTCCAGTGGTAGAATCCAACTAGGATAGAATGAAATAGTTATGGTAAGACTTAATCTTATCACAATTGGATGAACAATATCTTATGGAACAGTCCTAATGGATTGGGTAATAATAGGAACAAGGTCAATGGAGACATTCGAAGGCCTCGAGCCCGAGGACACAAGCCCATCGAGGTTCATCAAGTTATCTAAGATTGGGTAATCTATGTTCTCGAGAATTGACCTCGATTTTGGGACATTTTTATCTACATCATTGACCTTCGTGTATCTATGTCAGAGGCCTACGCACGACGCTCGAGTTTCTTGGATAAGGTGCATAGGCTTGTAATAGGTGCGAACACTCTTGAAAATGATGATCATCCTTTAAGTACTAGGCACGATTAACCATAGAGAATGACCGATTTGATACTATCAAAAATTGTACTTGTTGATTTTCGAGTTTGAGGATTGAGAATGAGTGAGAACATAATCTTCTAGCACTTGGAAAAAAGGGGTCGAGATATGTCCTCGTTGCCCCTTCGACGCTTAAGTTAGAAAGAAAATTTATGCATGAGGCTATAAAATGAAAATTATGTAAAAGCATACATGAATAAATCACTTGAATCCTTCATAGTCTTATCATGCTTAGGAGTTGCAACGGATAGAAATTGCACAATTGACATTTCGACAAAGATGAACTTCAGTGGTAGAATCCAACCAGGATAGAACAAATTAGGTATGGTAGGACTCAATCTTATCACAATTGGATAAACCCTATTTTATGTAACAGTCCTAATGGATTAGGTAATGATAGGAAAAGGTCAACGGGGGATATTCGAAGGCCTCGAGCCCGAGGACATTCGAAGTTCATTGAGTTATCTGAGATTGGTAATCTACGTTTTCAAGAATTGACCTCGGTTTGGGACATTTTTATCTACATCAATGGCCTTCGTGCATCCATGTTAGAGGCTTGCGCATGACGCTCAAGTTTCTTGGATGAAGTGTATATAGTTGTAATAGGTGCAAACAATCTCGAAAGTGATGATCATCCTTTTAGTACTAGGCATGATTAACGTTAGAACATGACCGATCAACCAAGAAATAGGCACGATCAGCCTTGAAACAAGACTGATCAGCCTTGAAATTGGACTAATCAATACATTTTAACTATATATTCTCTAGAAAGTCACTTGTTATAACATTATTTTTCTCAATAAGGGCCACTAAATAGGGACTAAGATTTCTTATAAGTGTGTATTTGGTCTCTCAACCTTTCAAAAACGTAGGGAATATACTCCCAACCTGTAAAATTGCATAAGACATCCCTAATGCTTAATAAAATAGACAAGGCTAAATGATCGAATTTCAAGGTTGATCATGCCTATTTCAAGGCTGATTAGTTTTAAAGTTGATCATGCCTAGTACTTGAACGTTGATCTTGCCCGTCTCAAGGCCGATCGGTTCAATTCCAAGGTTAACCAATCTTGTTTAAAGGTTGATCATGCCTAATACTTAAAGGCTGATCATGTAATTGAGTCTGTGTAAAATAATTTATTGAGTGAATATATGATTGAAAATGATGAGAAGTAAGAGTTATATTTTAAAGTGAGATAAACCTGGGCTTAATCTTCACCAACATAACACCACTTTCCCAAGGTCCCAAAGACCCAATCTCAAATGTATAGTCGCCGCCTCCACAAAGAAACACAAATTCCATCCATAAAAATTCAACACAAAGAAATTGAAAATGTATCTACAAATTAAAAGATAATAAATCCAATATGAAAATAAGAATTTGATTTCATCTTGGAAATTGGTTACTGACTTCTTAATTTTGTTTTATAAAAAAAAAAAAAAATCTACGTTGTGCGGACACTGTGTTTCTACGCTACGCGGAGTTTTTTTTTTTTGAACATCCCACTATATAAAAAAGGGAACGAGGAGATGCAATGGTGATCCAATCCCCTTCCAATTTTTTTTCCCTTTGTTTTTTATTTTTCCTCCTTTTGAGTGCAAAACGACGTTGTTTTGCCTTAACTTACGGCAAAACGATGCCATTTTTGTTCTTTTACTTTCTTACTCTTTTCTGACACACGCAACCTTCTTCTTTGTCATTTCCNCCACTATATAAAAAAGGGAACGAGGAGATGCAATGGTGATCCAATCCCCTTCCAATTTTTTTTCCCTTTGTTTTTTATTTTTCCTCCTTTTGAGTGCAAAACGACGTTGTTTTGCCTTAACTTACGGCAAAACGATGCCATTTTTGTTCTTTTACTTTCTTACTCTTTTCTGACACACGCAACCTTCTTCTTTGTCATTTCCCAACTTTCTTCCCAGAATTTGCTCTCTATTTTCCAATCTCTCATCCGACCCACGCAACCTTTTTCTTTCTTCTTTAGCCTTTGCCAACTCTTTCTTCCTTGAATTTGCTCTCCAGTTTTTGAGGGACTTTAACTTCACCAATTCTTTTTCCTTGCTTCATCTGATTGTAATCTGAAAGGGTTTTCTTTTATATGTGTAAAGTTCTTTTCTTTTATAGTTGGACTTGTGGGCTTGATTTTTCTCTGTAGGATTATTACTTGAAAGGAAAAAAATTATGTATCTTTATTCAAGATTTTACTGTCTCTATTTCCTCCTTCTCTAGTGACATCGACAAGATTAACGGTACTCACTTAAGCTTTCATCTTCTTTGAATTTTTGAGGTACGTTTTTCTGTATAGGGCATGATGGAGCAGAAGCCTCATATCTTCCTACGAAGACTGAAATTGGGTCCCCAAGTGGTGTACCTTTCTTCAATCTTACTTATAACTCTAACATTCCACGAATCTATCAACTATTATTTGTGAATCTTGAAATTATTTACATTTCACAATTTCCCAAATTTTCATCTTCATTTATTACATCTTACATCTCTTTGTTATCAATGAATTAAAATCAATATATTATTTTACTTTTCTTTCTCTATACACGCATATACATATAAATTGTAGTCTGAAGTTGGGGGATTTCAAGGTTATGGCGATTGTACAACAATTGTTGTTGTACCATTGGGTGTTCTCTTTTTCTTATATGGGCTCTTTGTCAATTTCATCCCAATTATGCATTTACACAAGATTAAAAATTGACTTTTTTTAAAGGTTTTTGATATGGTTTTGATTTAATTGAGCCAATTAAACCGATTTTCTATATCTCTAGCTGATTTGCTAAACATTTTTTTAATGTTTTTTTTTTATTTTTATTTGATCTTTCTTGAGTGATTTTCTGGTTTTTTTTTTTTTGTAATATATGTAATTCATGGGTAAAGTATTTTTGAATTTGGATAAATGTCACAATTTATTGGAGAATTTCTTAGGCATTATGTTTTGTGCTAATAAGACCATTGTCGAAGAACACTTACAAGAGCATAAATAAAGCAGTGGCAGAGCTGTTGTGGCTCCAGCTCATTTGGTTGGTTGACTGGTGCATCAGAGTGAAGGTGAAGAAATCTAAGCTTGCTACTGTATTTTTGATATTATATATTATTTCTTGATTGCAAAGCTTATTTCTTTATGTTACGAAGAACATTCTGAATATCCAATATCTTAAATGAAGTTATTTTATTTGTATTAAGAGTGATAATATAGTTGTTGATTTACCTTGGAAATTTCAATCACTAAATATGGAAATTGTTGTGATGATCAAATTATTTTCAATTTTACAGATTTGGGTACTTTTATAATCGAGTGCAAAGATTTCAGAAGTTATATCTAAAGTTGCATATACAGTTTGCTTAAAGGGTTAAAATGGCATGTCTTGATTTACCAAGCTTAAACATTACCTTGGTACTTAAAAGTGGATTAAATATATCATTATTGTTTTTACTTTCACAAGCACCATGAGATACATCCGTCTTATTCGTTCAAGTTTTGAATAACGGCAATAAGCCATATGAGATAGTAATTTATTATTAATTGATCAATGTTTAAATTGTGCAGTTGGGAAAGTGTTGGGCTTGTTTAAGCTTTTGTAAATTAAAGGATAAGCCTTGACAAATGATGCCGAAGGCGTAAAGTTCATGTTTAGAGCCTAATGTGAACTCAGTGCATATGCCTTAGACAGGGTTTTAAAACAATGATTCTAATTTCAATTTTTTGAGAGGCTTATGAATATTTTTTTATGTTTTATTTAGGCAAAATAATGTTCATTGTGATGCTTTTCTTTTCCTTGTGCTCACATTCATTTTCATTGCTTGCTTTAACATACAATCAATTTGGGTCCATGTTAAAAACTGACCATTGCATATAAAATATGTATGCTGTCTCTGCTTACCTATTTTAGGGCTACAGTATATGACATATAAAGATAGAGATTTTTTAGAGAAAATCAAATAACACCTGGGATAAGGGCGGTAAATTGCAATACTTCCTAAAAGTTTTGAATAGAACTGCAGATAACCCGTTAATATGGTAAATAGACTTAGTACCCATTTTACACAACATATGTTGATAACTGCCTAAAACCTTGACTTTCTAAATAAAGACTGTCAAGGTTCTGTGTTTTATCCTCACTCTCAAGTGCTCAACTATGTTTAGTAGAATTTCAATTAGATGTGTAATCTATATAATTTTCCTCCAATTTCGAAAGGATGTCTTTCTATTTTAATCTTAAAACGTTTATATAAATATCTATAGAGAGAATGAGAGAATGAGCTAAGCCTTATCTTTAATAAACTTGGTGTCAAGTATACAAATAGTGCTTTTTAAAATAAATTCTCAATGTACCCCTGGTAGACCTTCATCTTATTTTCTCCCATTTATTTTTATGTACATCTTCTTAATGTTCTTTATAATAGTATTTCAACTCTGAAAAGAACTTCTTCTGCTAGTGATGTGTTAACTCAGGTAAATTACATTACACACCAAATAATTCACTATCTCTGCATACTATGGCCCCCAGTCAACAGGAAAGAGACGCTCATCTGGGAAAGAATCCTTTATATTGCCTTCATCCATGTGTTCTGCCCATTCAAGCCTTGAAAGGTGGTCTGCTACCACATTTTCACTACCTTTCTTGTCTCAAATCTCTAAGTTAAACTCTTGAAGAAGAAGTATCCACTGAATCAGCTTAGGCTTCGCATCCTTCTTAGATATTAAATATTTCAGAGCTGTATGATCTGTGTAGACAATTACCTTTTGTCCCATGATATATGATCCGAATTTATCGAAAGCAAGCACAATGGCTAGCAACTTTTTTTTCATGGTTCCATAATTCAGTTGTGCCTCTGTCAAAGTCTTGTTCGCGTATTTGATGACGTGGAGAA